>JAOTQR010015949.1:0-53725 GCA_025774065.1 Solanum ossicruentum
AAGCGCAGATAGTTTAAAGAGCCATTTTGCTTTATTCCATCATACTCCAAGGCCAAAAAATAGTCAATCTTTGGCTCTTTGGGGATAGCTTTACCGGTTAGTAATGGATACAAACCCCTAATGATATTGACAATGCAAATATATACAAAGTAGTGTCAAGGGTCTTATTGTGAATGGTTGCAACAGAACACTACTTTTATTCTATATAGAAATTATGTTATGAAAAACTGTATAATAGTTTTAACTTGATGAGCATCTTAATTAAATTAACTTGGTACATTCATCACTCTTGTAACAATCCCAAAACCTCATCAAGAATAGTCAATCCAAATTAAATTCAGGATCCTCTTTAATTAGTTGTTCTATATTCATTTCTTTATTGTTAACCTTTTATAATTATTAATACTATATAAATTAAATTTAATTGAATTTATTCCAAGTTGGAAAATCATGACAAGTAGTGCACAAGACAATGGGATAAAAGAACGTGCTGCAATGAGAAAAGCACGCGTAGTATGTGTAAAGTGGCAAGTTTCCATGAGTTCTCCTCATCCTTATATTAAATGCATAAGCCCTTCTCAAGAATGTATGGCTTATTATCTTTTCTGTCTCCCACTTTGTTTTCCCCTTTTCATCACTTATACACATCAATTATACGTATGTTCATTTTGCAATTAATGGTTACCTATTTTTAATGTGATTACTGTTGATCTATTATCACAATTTGTCCCTGTATTTCAAGTGAGTTTGGGTTTGATACTGCTGCAAACTACATTTTAAAATTAAAATAATAATATTAATTTGTATTATGAGTTGGTCGTAGAATATATGTGAAAATAAGTTTCTATGTAACTCCTATAAGCTCTAACTCTTTATTTGCCCATTATTCTACCTTGTTATACCTTGTAACTCATATAACCACTAAGTCATGATCTACCCCATTATGTCTGGTAACTCTTGCAACCTTTAAGGCATAATGCCTCTATTCATTTACATACATTACTATTCACATTAATCCTATTCAAGACAAGGATCAATTCTCACCTATAGATAATGATGTTTCTTCCTTTGTGAATGATGCAATATGGTGGGAAAAATGTGTGAAGTGTGGATAAGATATTGTAGTGTACATATGTGGTGAAGTGTGAAATAGTGAAAGAAAGAGTTGAGACAAAATATTCCAAGTGTTCAACTATATTCACTATACAAAAGAGAATAACTTTATATGTTGAAAGAAGGTGTTTGTGTGAAGCTTTGGACTCTTCAACTAATTCGGAGTTGTTTGAGTCATATAATATTATTGGACTGTTGTATCCTGGAGGGAACAAGTCAAGAGTATTACTGCTTGATAGGTATAAATTATGCCACAGTGGGCTTGAAACTCCTTAAAGAGAGCGAGATATCTGTGTTTCAACCTAAATGAATTTTTATTCAATTTTATTATTTTTTTTCAACTGTAATTTATTGTATTTGTAGTGTATTACACCAACAGATACTTTGATGGTTCAAGTCTTTGGTTAGTGTCCTATATTTATATTTATTTTGTATTAACTTTAACCGATCTTAGCTTGTTGTATATCTACATATGGTTTAATTTTTTAAAAAGGTAAATATTATTTACACATACATAAAAGAAATCTTTTTGAAAAGAGGATTTGGATGACTTCTCTAGATTCCACTTGTAGCAATCAAATTCCCTCCCAAAAAAATAAGAATCTCTTCTGATTCGAAAATCAAGTCAGTAATTATTACACATCTCGATAAAAGAAAATATGCAAGAAATACTCAAACAAGTGGTGGAAATGAAGAGATGTCTCACAAATAGCATTAGTTTCCAAACTATAAATAGAAGAATTCGACCATATTTCTTTCAACAAAACTTGACTTAGCTTGAACGTTTAGAGGCTCATATTTACAAGCTAGGGTAAGTTCAGGAAACCCCTTCACTTCCAATATGGTTGTTATCATAATGAGTTGCGGCGATAAGAAGGTATCACTTTGTTGCCCCAATATGTTTTTGGCAATGGAAGCTAAGTTGGGATCGATTATATGCATATACAAAGAATGTGAAGGCGATGATGACGATGATGACGATGATGCATCAAAAATAGCGCCAGCAGCATGATGTTGTTCCAATATCCTAGGGAAAAAGAGACATATGGTAAAGTGTCAATGTACTTGCTGGGATAAATGTTATTATAAGAGATATATGTGGTATAAGATTTTGAATAAAGAATTGGGGTGGAGAAGGAAGAGAGCAGCACTGCAAGAGAGCTATATATTAATGTTTTCAACTTGATATATCTGAATGTCACACTTTGTACACGCCGTAAATAAATGGAGTATTATTTAATGGTACGTAGAACTGACAAATTGCTTCTCATACGTTATATTCTATATTTTTATTTTTTTCTATACATCAACTCATATCTACTCGTATCGGCAGTTTTGGTATTAGTGGTGTGTAGGAGTGTGTAAAAATCGAATGGATCAATAAATCGAATCGATAAAAACGTTATTGGTTTATTGTTGTTGAGTTATTAGGTTATCGGATTTTTAATGAATTTTTAAAAAAGGATCGATAGGTTATCGGTTTGATATCGATTTTTAATATTTAGTTATTGGGTAAACGAATAATCTAGTAAAATTGTAATAATTTATTATTTTACCCCCTCGTAAATTTTAAATATTACTCTCTCCGTCTCAAATAATTGAATTTTTGAGGTTTTTTTCAATGTTCAAAATAGTTGAATTGTTCAAAGTTCAAGAAGAATGTTTGGAATTTTTTCCATATTTGCCGTTTCATTTATTGAAGTTTTAAATTTTCTAGGAAATAAATTACACTACATATTTATGATTTCATAAAGGGGTGGAAAATATGGTGTAAAATTTATTTTTGAATGCTTTTCTTAATATGTGTGCATTATCTTACAAATTCAATTAATTTGGGACAGAGGGAGTAGTAATTTAACAGTAATATGACACTATAGCCCTACTTTACCTATTTTAATCTTTACAATACTTAAATGATTAGCTACCCATTTTAGTATTTTAGTTTGTAATCAACTAATTGTATCTTTTGCAAGTTTGTAAACATAGTTTTCATACTCTATCTGTTCTTATTGATGTAAATTCTCATAATCATTCTCATTAGATAAATCAAAAATCGAATTGTTATGGACTTAAAATCCATAAATCGAAAATCGATAACAATTATTTTTATTGACTTGTTATTGATTTAACATATTTAAAAATCAAAAACTGATAAAACCAAACCAATAATGTATAAAACCAAATGGAACAAGCCGATGCACACCCCTATGTGTAGTTAATTTCTAATTTCTGTTAGTTTTGAAGATAACACATATTCAATAAGAGTATTTCTGAATTTTCATATTACGAGCATTAGAAAATTTCTTATACTTCCTTCCCTCTATTTCAATTTGTTTATATTAGTGTCTATTCGAAAAAGAAGTTTTCTTTTTCATTTTTTTTATAATTACTCTTTAATTCTAATTTTGCTTCTGTTCTGTCTAAAATTATAAAATTAAAATATATTTTAACATATTTTATATATCTATAATTTAAAACCACATGAATAAGGAATTAAGGACATATCCCTAAACCAAATTTGGCGAAGGCTTTTTCACACCACCTAAGATGAGCAGCTTTTAACACATTTCGAAGTTTAATTACTATATCTCTTAATGGTAAGAAAAACAAATTAAAATTGCGCTTTAAAATTGTCAGGTTCATTTCAACGAGTCAAAGAACGAAAGAGATTTTTCTTCAATAACTGAGATTCATCCAAAGAGGTTAAGAAGCCAAACCGATGTCTAATTAAAACATGAACAAACTAGGAATCAAGAAGAATCTAACCTAACTAGGGTTCTTGAGTTTGAATGAAGAGTAATCGATCATGTTAATGTTGTTTTTAAAGATTGTGATTCTTCAAGCAGGGATGGAGCTACATCCATCCAACGGTGGTCTGATGAACACCTTTCGTAGGAAAACTTTTTTAAATATATAGGTTAAATATAGATATTTTAATATATATATATATATATATATCAATTATTAAACACCTTTTATATAAAAATCATTCATACATGTTCTAAACGTATGAATGTCATTGACAAAAATGTTTGCTCTGCAACTGCGTTCACGCAAATGTTGCTTGAAAGATGGGATTTTGAGATGAGTTCAGATATGCCTTTACTTGGGTTGTTTTCTCACAAAAAATCATGGTGGCCTGGTAATTAAGTTGTTCAATGAAACTTCTTAGTGAGCTAACGGGTGTTTGATTAAGAGCAGGCGCAAGTAACTATTTACTCGGCCCGTTTCATTAAGCGTGTAATTAATTTTAAATGACACAAAATTAAAAAGAATAAAAAAAGTAAAATCTTATGAATTTAAATTAAAATGTGTAATATGTCTATCCTATAATATTTCTAGGAAATGGTAGAACCTCAAAAGTCTTTTTATTAAGGTTTGGGACCCTATTTCTCTGCGAAATTTACATAGATATGCTGTATTAAAAAAATATTTTGTTATTTGTAACTGTTGGGATAATGCAGATCCTTTGGTCCCATATCGGTGGTGGAAGGTCAAAATGACCAACTTAAATAGGTTGAACCAATCCCATTAGTATAAGGACTTTTGGGAGATGCCCAAAAACAAATCCGTGAGGGCTTGGCCCAAAGCGGACAATATTATACTAATGTGGGGTTGGGGTGCGAGCGCACGCGGTCACTACAAGTGGTATCAGAGCCCAGGTTCGGAGGGCAGGAGTGATGGACCGACGTGTACGGAGTCACCGGTGTGGCATTAGGACCAAAGGATCTGCAAGGGTGCCTTGTATCGAAAGTCTTCCTGTCAAATGGTGGTACAGGCGGCGTGTCCCGTTAAGTAATAACGGCGGTGCAAGATGATTTGGCGGATCAAATGGTGTAACCTAGCGATGTGGAGGTATGCGGTAATGCCTTGTGTCGAAAGTCTTCTAGACAAGATGGTCGGGCGGCGTGTTCCGTAGGTTGTTGCGGCGGTACAAGATGGTGGCAGATTTGAATTGATAATCGCTGGAGGTCTGCGGTAATGCCTTGTGTCGAAAGTCTTCTCGACAAGATGGTCGGGCGGCGTGTCCCGCAGGTTGTTGCGGCGGTACAAGATGGTGGCAGATTTGAATTGATAATCGCTGGAGGGGAGGCCATGAGATTGTGTGGTCAGAGTTTGAGGGGAGGTTTGTTGAGATAATGCAAACTCTTCCTCCCAATCGGTGGTGGAAGGTCAAAATGACCAACTTAAATAGGTTGAACCAATCTCATTAGTATGAGGCCTTTTGGGAGACGCCCAAAAACAAATCCGTGAGGGCTTGGCCCAAAGCGGACAATATCATACTAATGTGGGGTTCGGGTTGCAATTTTAATCATGTTACAAAGTTATTTATAAAATATACTCTGCCCGTTTAAAAAAGAATGATTTATTTTGATTTGGCATTGAATTTTAGAAATTAAAAAATACTTTTCAATGTTGTAGTCCTAAATTAAGTTATGAAGAATGTACCAAAATACTCTCTGATCTTATCGTCTTAAATATATCATGTGAAAAGTTAAAATAAAAATTGTATCAAAAAAAGAAAATGGGTCATTATTTGAACAAATCAACGAGGAAAGTAGATCATTATTTTTAAAATGAAGGGAATATATAATATAATTTTATTGATGGATAATATATTTATCAGACATAGTGTCAATTTCTTACCAAACTAGTATAATATATTTTTTAAACATTTATAATACATTTATATTACATGCATAATTCACTTTTTTAATACAAGTACAAATTTATCATAATATTGCTATAAATGATAATAAATAAAAAACATATTGCTTAAATCGATTTTAGATCAAATTTCTACAGTTGTTCATCCAAAAGAAAGAAGTTGATACTGCAATTATTAGTCTATAATATTTTTATTCAGCATTACAATAGATTTATGAGCATCGTATAGTTTCTATTAAATTGATGCATTGGCTATACCTATAGGCTATAATAATTTAAGTTGCTTAGACTTTTCAAAAATATTATCGCATTACTGTTGGATCTTTTAAATTTTTTTTTTTGAAAATTAACACATACCTATCAATATTTTTAAAGAATTCGAACAACATAGATTATAATAACTTTAAAACGATTAAGTGTAAGAGAATGTAGCATATTGTTAGTGGCAAAATCACATAAGCTAAAATAAGTTGTGCAATAGCTTGAGAATGTGTAATGAACCCATATTATATTGAAATAGATAATTAAAATTTATAAGAGTTCATCATTACAATTACTTCAAACTAACGGCAAATCATTCAAGGGAAGAAGAGAAGATATAAAAACGAAGAAGGAAAGAAGGTTTCAGAAATAAAGAGCAATGAATCTCTTGTAATCGTTTCAATTAGCCAGCTTCTCACCAAGACATTTTTTGTTTCATTCTATAAACGTAGAGTTCACATTTCATATCGTCCTTTCGATTTACTATAGTCTTAGATGACATTTTTTCAATATTATAATATCACCAATTTTCACAATTTGTATTAGCTGCCTTATTTGCATTCTCGAACAAAGAATGTCTAAGGATTTAAATTTTATGTGATATATAGCTATGAGTTGTAGGGTGATTCTAGTGAATGCAAGGAAATACGAGAAGATTTGTTGGGTTTAAGTAGAACTGTGAATTGAGATGAAGATTGAAAGAATAAAGAAATGTGGGAGAACCAAGTAAAGAAAAAATAAAGAGTCATTTCTCCCTTATTGGTAAAATAGAGGAAAAGTGTTGTCCTTATATTATGAAACACATCCTCTAACTCTTATAGAGTCAAGTAGGGGGGACTCCCTCACACCGTCGTCATTGTTGCTCGACTTGGCGTTCAGCTTCAACAAATGATGTAATTGGTAAATCTTTTGAACAAAATTTTTATAATTAATCTCAAGATTGTTCTTTTCTGATATTAATTTTATGGATTATTTGTTAATTAAATATTTTTTTTTGGAATTAACGAATTTAATAGACTTTCAATTTTTTGCGCGTAAAGTTTTTTTACAACAGACATCTACTTTCCCAATAGATGACATGCCAATTCAGAACAGATATATGTTCTGAATAGGTTAATTCGCGCCCAACATTGGCTATAAATAGAGACCCTTTTCTGCACTTTTCAGACATTGAATTTTCTCTTCTTCGACATGCATTACCTTATAAAAATAAACTTCGAGTCTGCGTGTGAATCCATTGCTAATTCTTTGAGTTCGCTAAAATTACAAGGGTTTGAGGTACCACTATTTTTGTAATAGGTTATCTATTTTATTTTAGAAGGAAATTATCCACAACTGCAGGTACAGTGAGAGGATTAAATTCCTTAATGACACAAAGTGAATTATGTGGACTTAGATAGGTTTATAATTTCATTTTCTTTATTAACTATTTCTGTAACTATTTGAATACAGAGGCACTAACTGTCACGGCCCAGGAGGGTACCCTTGGCGTGGCTAGCACTTGAAAAACCATTGCTGATTTCTCAAGAGAACCACCTGGCCTCATCGTCACATCAGCTCAACAACGGAAGAAAACATTCAAATAAAAAGATATCATATGAATAGATGTAACTTAACGAAACCATAATTTCCAAAGAATAAGTTTGGAAATAACAATACTCGACAAATCCTCTCCTCAATGTCTATGAAGCCTCTAATCAACAATCTAGATGATACCATGACAGGCCATGGATACCCCAATCAAAGAAATAAACTACTCAATCGAAATCAGAAAATAAAAAGAGTCTTCCGGAAAGCAAAGAGGACTCACCAACTCTGGGAATGCAGTGAACTGGACCTCAACGATACGCGGGTTGAAGTTATTTATCACATGTATCTGCATCATGAAAAGATACAGGTCCAAATGGCACCAGCACATGGAATATACTGATATGTAAAATAGCTCAAGAAAGTAAAGCTCAACTCACTCAGCTCGACTCTAATAACTCATGCTTAACTCAATAGATATGCAAATTTAAAATAAATCATGCTTTTAAAATAACTCGGTAGTATTTAACTCAGTTTAAAAAATTATTTTCAATCAGTGTTTGCTTAGGAATTTCTCTTAACTGACATTCAATCCCATCACCTTTAGTTTAGTGATGCACAAACCGAATGCAATGTCATAGCCATGCCCGTCCTAAACTTGCCAAGATAAAGGACGATCAACTCTCTGATGGATCATAATAAATGTCCATCTTTTGGGACAAGAGCCACTAGAAAGTGTTGCACGACTATACTACACTGGCACCATAGTTTTGGGTTAGAGTAGTTATTTACTTACTCCCAGCTTGGTTCTCGATACTCCTCCCAAGACTAAAAAGATGTTCAACTCATCAATCAACTCAAATCTCAATAATACTCAATCAATCAACTCAAATCTAAACCTCATTAGGTTACCTCAACCCAGCTCGTATCAATTTTTCATCAACTCAGTTAATCAAAGAAATCAATCAGATTATACTCGGACTCAGACAGTTATTCAGACTCACTCAATGAGACTTATCATGTAATGCAAGCAATATGCATAACAATATATGTGATTAAGATGCAATATGCTTCTCCTGCTCAATTATACTCAAGATACTCAACTTCGATAATCACACTCAAACCTCAACTAAATCCACGTATATAATCTCTTAAAAGTCATGTAGTTCAGGGTTCATGCTACCAAGTATAGAATTCTATCTCAATTTCATAACAGTAGTTATGCAATGCAGCAAGTACCTCATACATCATCATAAGAATTCATAATAAATACAATAAAGTCAATATTATATAATAGAATTTTTCCAAATCTTAACTTTTACTCTCAATTTCGACTCAAGTAAGTGAAAGGGCATGTGAACAAATGTAGTTCGACACATTAGTAAGCCTTGCATACCTGGAAATTGAAGAAGCAATCAAACTGCAGTCAATCCTCATGTTTGAATTTGAAACCCTCATTTTTTTCTCCTCTTCTGGTACTCTTAGCAATTCCTAAGCGTGGTTGAAGGGTGAAAATATTCTTAGGATTTTTCTTTAGGACTTTTATTAAGTCTAAAGGTCCAACAATTGGATTAAAAAGGGATAGGAATAAACAAAAGTACCCTTCTCAGGAACTATCATTTGGTTCTATGACACCAAGTCTATGCGCCATAGATCTTTTTACGGGCCATACATGACCTATCGCAGGTAAGAGGTCCAAAAGTTTGAGTTACAGGAATTTGTCATAAAATTCATGAGACATCTTCTACGGGTCGTAATTATTTCTACGGGCTGTCTGATAGCTCGTAACTCAAGATACTGAAAAATTGATTCTTTGGATCACCAACTCAAGATACCTAATCTACAGGTCGTGGATTATTTTAGGGTTGTATGTTGTCTCATACATGGGCCTTAGACTAAGAAAATTTCACCAAGTCACTTTGGGATTTACGAAGCCTCTTTTACGGATTGTAGATCATTCTACAGGCCGCAAATGGTCCTCGTAGTTTCTCTTCTATAAATTTTTCTTAGTTTTCTCTGTGCATCTACTCAAACTAGGTGAAAAGCATTAGGGGTGTTATATCATCTCCCCCTTGGATCATTTGTCCTCAAATGAAGAGAAAAACTAGGAAACCTAGTCAAGACACGAATCTCCCTATGGACTCTAACTATCAACCAACTCTCATCTTACTCATGCAATCAATCAATCAAGAAAACTCAGCAAGTAAAACAATTAAACAATCAACACATCAAATCAATCCTCAGTTTGACTCTAGAGCTCTATCGTCTATCAAACTCCGAATGGAAGGAGAACTCAAGGAATATGAATTAAAGAATTTAGAAAGAAATCATTACCGTCAACTCTGTCATTATCAGCACGCAGGAATAAATGTGGGTACTTAGCCTTCATATCCTCTTCCGCCTCCCAAGTAGTTTCTTCTATAAATTGATTTCTCCACAATACCTTGATAGATGCAATCTCCTTGGTTCTTAACTTACAAACCTGACAATCAAGGATTCGGACAGGAATATCCTCATAGCTCAAGTTGTCTTTTACTCCAACACCCTCAACAAGCACAACCAACTATGGATCTCCCAACTTTTTAAGCATGGAAATATGGAAGATTATATGGATGGCTCCTAATGCTCATGGAAGCTCCAATTCATAAGCCATATTGCCCACTCTCTTAAAAATTTAGTAAGGAACAATCTACGTCGGAATCAACTTCCCTTTCTTCCCGAATTACATCACACCTTTCATAGGTGACACCTTCAAATACACCCAACCGTTGACCTCAAATGCTAAGTCTCTTCTTCTAACATTGGTGTAGAATTTTTGTCAACTCTTTGCGGTCTTCAATCTTTCTCAAATGATCTTTGTCTTTAATCTTTCTCAGATGATCTTTATTTTCTTCATGGCTTGGTGAACCAAGTTTGGTCTAATTAATTCTGCTTTACCTACCTTAAACCATCTTATCTATGATCCACATCTCCTCCCATAAAGTGTCTCATATGGGGCCATCTGAATACTCGAATGGAAGTTATTATTATAGGCAAACTCAAATCAGAGGCAAATGGTCATCCCAATTACCTTTGAAGTTAATGACACAGGCTCTCAACATATCCTCCAAGGTCTGAATTGTGTCCTCTGCCTGGCCATCGGTCTATGGGTGTAAAGCAGTGCTAAGGTTCACATTTGAACCTAAGCCTTTCTGGAAAGACCTCCAATATCAAGCAGTAAAGTGAGCTCCTCTATCTAAGATAATAGACAAGGGGACTCCATGCAATCTAACAATATCTCTTAGGATAACTGAGCATAATCCTCTGTAGTTTCAGTTGTCTTAACTGCCAAAAAGTGTGCAGATTTTGTCATTTGATCAACTATCACCAAAATTGAATCATGTTATCTGTGGAATCCCGGCAAGCCTGTGACAAAGTCCATATTAATCATCTCCAATTTCCATTCCAGAATCTCAAAATTCTAAGCTACTCCACATGGCCTTTGGTGCTCAACTTTAACTTGTTAGCAATTCAGGCACTTGGCAATGAACTCAGTAATGTCTTTCTTCATTCCACTATACCAGTAGACCTTTCTTAGGTCCTGGTACATCTTGGCTAAAGTTATGGGCTTCTATCATGATCCTTTCTCGAATATCATCAACATCTAGAATACACAATCTACCATGGTACCTCAATACTCCATCTTCTCTTTTGGAAAAAGCCATCACTTTCTGCTTATGCACATTTACTTTCAATTGCATCAAGATAGAGTCTTAATCTTGCTTCTCCTTCACCTCTACTACTGGAGATAATGCAAACCCTTTATGCACAAGTACTCCACCTTCACCCAATTCATCTAGTTGAACTCCCACCAGTCTGAGAACCTCTTTAGTAACTCCTATTTCTCCCCCTACATATAGGCAGTGCTTCTCATAGACAATCTGCTAAGAGCATCAACAACCACATCAGCCTTACCTGGATGGTAAAGGATGCTTATGTCATAGTCCATGAGTAATTCAAGCCATCTTCTTTACCTCAAGTTTAACTTTTTTCTAGGTGAAGACATATTGTAGGCTCTTATGGTCTATGAAGACATCAACATGTGCCCCATATAAGTAGTGGTGTTATAGCTTGAGAGAGAACACCACTGCTACCAATTCTAAGTCATGAGTGTGATAACTCTTCTCATGCACTTTAAGCTGTATAGAAGCATAGGCAATTACTCTACCTCTCTACATCAACACACAACCCAATCCCACTCTCGAAGCATCTTAGTAAATTACAAATACATCTGTTCCATCAGGCAGGGTCAACACTGTGGCAGTAGTCAACCTTGCCTTCAACTTTTGAAAACTCCTCTTACACTCATTGGACTATTGAAACTTGGCCTTTTTCTATGTTAGTCTAGTCAATGGTGTGGATATGGAAGAAAATCCTTCAACAAATCTGTGATAATAGCCAGCTAATTCCAGAAAACTTCTTATATCTGTCGAAGAGATCGGTCTAAGCTAGTTCTTAACTGCCTTAATCTTTTGGGTATCCATACGAATGCAATCTCCTAAAATATATGGCCTAAGAATGCCACAGATTAGAGCCAAAACTCATACTTTGAGAACTTTGCATATAATTCATTATCCTTGAGTGTCTGCAAAATGATTCTGAGGTGATTGGCATGTTCCTCCTTATCTCTAGAATATACTAGAAGGGGCCATTCTATATGGTGGAATATAAATAGGCTAGGTGTTAGGAAGAGCATCAATTTCGAAGTCAATCTCCGTATCATGAGGGACTCTAGGTAGATCCTCAGGAAATACATCAGGGAACTCGCTAACAATCAAGATGAACTCAAGAGTAGGAAGCTCAACATCATCAGACTTGACTCACATGAGGTGATAGATACATCCCTTAGAGATTAGTCTTCAGGCCTTAAGGTAGGAAATAAACCTATCCTTTGGCACAATATGATCTCCCTTCCACTTAATAATGGGCTCATTCAGAAACTAGAACTTGATAGTCCGAGTTCTGTAGTTAATAGAGTCATAACAGGCATGAAGCTAGTCCCTGCCAAGGATCACATCGAAATCGACCATCTCTAATTCAATCGAATCAATAAGTGTATTCCTATGATAGGTGGACACCATATAATCTCTATAGAATCTCTCGGTTCAAATGGACTCACCAATTGGAGTAGAAATAGAAAACAGCTCCAACAAGCACTCAGGAAGGATCTCAAATATACCAGCCACATATGGCGTCACAAAGGAACAAGTTGTACTTAGATCAAGTAAAGCATAACAATGAAAGGTAAAAACTCAAAGCATACTCATCACAACATATAGTATGACCTCTTGGTCTATCGATTCCCCATCGCAAATAAACAGTTTGTCCAACCATCTGTCCCTGGTACAACACCTCTCTAGTTACCCCTTTCTGGCAGTGCTGAGGTAGAAGACTGGGCTTTATTGCCCTAATCGAACACTCCCTCTAAAAATGGCCCGGCTGGCCATACTTGTATCAATCGTTCCCTCTATCTCTAAATTCTCCCAGATGCATCCTACCATATTTCCCACAAGGCGGATTCCCTTTTGAGCCAAGCATCACACTGACTTAAGACTGTGAACCCTGTGCTTTAAAGTTTGGTTGACCATGGAACCTCTGATCATACCTGGTATCCGAGGCCGATGCACTAACTGAATATGGTGTATAGCTACTGGACCTCTTCTGGAAGTAAGACTTATTTTCTTTGCTCTACTTAGGCTAATTGTGTACATGCCTTGCAGACTTGGGTTTCTTACTTAGATGCTCCTCTCTGTCTCTCTTCTTATCCTTCTCGGTTTGCTGGGCATAGAACAGAACTCTAGAAATATTCATACCTGGGATTAGCAATGTTGCTTTGCATTTGCACTCTTTCTTCACATGTCGACCCAACCCAGATACAAATTTCCTTATCCCTGCTCTCATATCGTGGACCATATCTGGGGCATACCTCAACAACCAGAGAATTTCAGGCTATATTATTCAATGAGTAGTCCCTCATATTTCAGATTCACGAACTCCTCAATCTTAGCTTCCCTTAACTCTTGGGGAAAGAAGTGATCGAGAAAGGCACTCTCAAATTCTTCCCAAATAGTAGTCTCATCATTCTCACCTCGACTCTCCTCTATTGATTGTACGAAACATTAGCCACTTCCTTGAGCTGCATGCATGGCTTTCAATACTTTCCACATCTCATCAATGAAATTTTGAAGGTCCTCCTCAACCTTTGACCTAGTGAATACAAGTGGGTTCATTCTCAGAAAATCTTAGTCTGGTAGCAGTTGTTGGCTTTTGAGAATTAGACCTAGGAGCTTGTGAACTTCGGTTCTCACTCTAAGTAGCTACCAGCTTGGTGAGCATAGTGATAGATCCTCTAAAGTCAACCTCTATGGTAGGAGCAGTGTAACAATAGGTGTCTATGGAACACCAGTGACTCGGGCTGGTCGACCTCGACCCCTTATCTCAATCTCAGTAGGCTTCACCGGGGTTAGGTTCTCAGTGTTGTCAACTAAGGTAATTCTTTGAGTGATAGCACACTTAGGATGCATGATCTGCAAATGAGTAATGTACGAATAGAAAAGAGCTTAAATAAAGTTAAACACTATCACATAAACTCATAATACAAGAAAGTGTAACAATTGCTAGTGTCCTATAGCCTCCTGTTTATAAAGTGTGGTGCATAACACACCCATAAAGAAGACTCTACTAAACACGAGTTCATAGACTCCCTAGGGCACTTGAATTATATACGCTCTGATACCAAATTTGTCATACCCAAGAGGATACCCTTGGCGTGTCCGACACTTGAAGAACCATTGTTGATTCCCCAAGAGAATCACTTACCCTTATCATCACATCAACTCAAGAAATTGAAGAAAACATTTAAATAAAAAGACATCATATGAATAGATATAACTCTATGGAAATGTAGTTTCCAATGAATACGTTTGGAAATAACAACACTCGACAAATCCTCTACTCAATGTCTATGAAGCCTCTAATCATCAATCTTGATGGTACCATGACAGGCCATGGATACCTCAATCAAAGAAATAAACTACTCAATTGAAATTAGAAAATAAATGGGTCCTCTAGAAAGTAACGAGGCCTCACCAACTCTGAGAATACATTGAACTAGACCTCAACGATGCACGGGCTGAAGTCCTCTATCACTTTTATTTGTACCATGAAATGATGCAGGTCCAAATGGACGTCAGTACATGAAATATACTAGTATCTAAAATAGCTCAAGAAAGTAAAGCTCAACTCACTCACCTCGACTCAAACAACTCATACTCAACTCAATAGATATGCAAGTTTCAAATAAATCATTCTTTTAAAAATAGACTCAGTAGTATTTAACTCATTTTAAAACATTATGCTTAATCAGTATTAGCTTAGGAGTTTCAATTAACCGATATCCAATCCCATTATCTTTACTTTGGTAATGTACAACGAAGACGATGTCGTTGTCATGCCCATCCTTAATTTGCCAAGGTAAAGGATGATCAAGTCTCTCGTGAATCTATAATGAATGTCTATCTTTTAGGACAAGAATTGCCAGAACGTGTGTGTTACATTACTCTCCTACACTGGTAGCGTAGTTCTATTGGTTAGAGTAGCTATTTAATTGCTTACAACTAGGTGCTCAATACTCCTTCGAAGACTAAAATATGCCCAACTCATCAACCAACTCAAATCTCAATAATACTCAATCAATCAACTCAAATCTCAACCCATTATGTTACCTCAACTCAGCTCATCTCAAATTCTCATCAACTCAGTCAATCAAGGAAATCAATCAGACTCTACTTAGACTCAAATGATCATTCAGACTCACTCAATTAGTCTCATCATGTAATGCAAGAAAAATGCATAAACATACATATGATTAAGATGTAACATGCTTCCCATTAAGAAATTGAACTTAATAAAAATAAAAAATAAGACTATACTTAAGGTACTCAACTTAGGAAATCACATTCAAACCTCAATTCAATCCATGCATAGAATTTTTTAAAAGTCATGTAGATTAGGGTTTATGCTATCAAGTATGGATTTTAATCTTAATTTCACATCAGTGGTTATGTAATGCAACTAGTACCTCATGAATCATCATAAGAATTCATAATAAATGCAGTAAATTCAATATTAGGATAATATAACTTTTCCAAATGTTAACTTTCATTCTCAACTTTAACTCAAGTAGGTGAAAGGGAATGTGAACGAATGTAGTTCCACACATTCCTAAGCTTTACATACCTGAAAATAGAAGAAGTAATCAAACTTCATTTGGTCCTCACTTTTGAACTTGAAACCCTCGCTTTTCTCCCTTTTCAGGTGCTCTCAAGAATTCCTAAGCATGGATGAAAGGTGAAAATACTCTCAGGGTTTTTTTAGGACTTTAATTAAGTCCAAAATGTCCAAGAATTAGATAAAAAAGGAATGGAAATAGATAACAATACCCTTCTTAATAACTGTTGACAGGTTCTACGAGCCTAAGTCTATAGGCCATAGATATTTTTATGGTCCGTAGATGACCTCTTGTTGGTAAGGGGTCCAAAAGTTTGAGTTACTGGAATTTGTCATAAAATCCAAAAAACCTCTTCTATGGGCCGTCTAATAACTTGTAACTCAAGATACTGAAAACTTGATTTTTTGGATCACCATCTCACGAAACCTACTCTGCAAGCTGTGGATTATTTTACGGGTCATATACAGTCTCGTACATGGACCTCAGACTTTGAAAATTTCCCTAAGTCACCTGGGAATTTTATGAGGCCTCGTCTAAGGCCCGTAGATGGCTGTCGTGGTTTCTCTTCTAGAAATTTTTTTCAGTTATTTTCTCTATTTTCTTTGTGCATCTACTCAGACTAGATGAAAAGAACTAGGAGGTATTACATAACAAGCTTAAGGAATTTAAAACAGTTTCTTTTTCTATATATTCTTACTTTCTGAATTTTCTGTCTTTTGAGATTTTTGTCTTTTGTCTATTTGAGACAGAAATAAGTAGTATACAAATCCAATCTTATGGATCAGTATTCTATTTACTACATTTTTTGTCTACTTATGATAGAAACAATGTATAATCCAAGTTAAGTCAATGTTGGAATGATCAAAGCTGCAACAACATCTTCTATAAATTATTCAAATATCACACTTGCTATTTAACTAGCTGAAAAACCTATAAAAGTTTCCAGTGTCGATTTCAAAAGGTGGCAGCAGAAGATGTTCTTCTACTTAACTACCCTAAGTCTACAGAGGTTCATTAATGAGAATGTTCTTGTACTATTTGAAGGAACGCTGGATAATGAATGGCTCTTAGTGACTAAAGCTTGAAAGCATTTAGATTTTCTATATAGGTACTACATTCAGTATGGCTTGCAAGATGGTATGTACAATGTGTATGATAACATGAAGACTTCCAAGGAACTCTAGGATGCTTTGGAAAAGAAGTACAAAATTGAAGATACCGAAATGAAAAAAATTAATTATTGTAAAGTTTTTGGATTATAAGATGGTAGACATTAAAACTCTTGTTACCCAAGTTCAAGAGTTGCAAGTTATAATTCATAATCTCCTTGCGGTAGGTATAATTTTATATAATACTTATTTGAATATATTAAATTTGTTCTTCATACTCACACAATCTTTAATGTAGGATTGGTAGTAATATGATGCTTTTCAAGTGGCAGCTATCATTGAGAAGTTACCCCCACTTTAGAAGGACTTCAAGAACTACTTAAAACTAAAGGGAAGGAGATGACTATTGAAAATCTCATTGTACGCTTGATAATTGAAGAGGATAACAA
This sequence comes from Solanum ossicruentum, assembly GCA_025774065.1. Classification (NCBI taxonomy): domain Eukaryota; kingdom Viridiplantae; phylum Streptophyta; class Magnoliopsida; order Solanales; family Solanaceae; genus Solanum; species Solanum ossicruentum. Next base: position 17,397 of record JAOTQR010015949.1, read on the forward strand.
GGCGACAGAAAAGAGGTGACAAAAAAATTCAACAATAGCAAAGACAAATATTGTTAAAGAAGGGTCAAATGTTAAAAAGAGAAAAAAGCTATCTGGATCAAAAGGTCACCCGCCTAAAAATAGGTTTAAAAGAAATGGCCAATAATTGAGGGAAGGATGGACTTAATCTATTGATGGTCACTCTTAAAAGAAACAGAAGAAAAAGAATCAAGAAAATATGATTGAAAGGAATGAAGAAATAGAGAACCTATGTCCCATGTTGCTCAATGCAATTTAGTAGGAAAATCCTAATGAGTGGTGGCTTGATTCTGGAGACATTTCACATATTTGTGCAATTAAAGAAGCCTTTGTAACATATGCCCCCACTGCACCTAATGAGACTATTTATAAGAAATTGTTCCACAATACATGTTGAAGGTTATGGCAAAGTGTGTTTAAAGATGACATTGGATAAGGTGGTGACTTTAAAAATAGTTTGTCATATTTCAAAAATAAGAAAGAACTTAGTTTCTGCTGGTCTCTTGGTTAAGAATGGACTTAAATGTACTTTTATTTTAGATAAAGTTGTAATAAGCAAAAATTAGATGTATATAGGAAAAGACTACCTTACTGAGGGCTTTTTCAAACTGAATGTAATGGTAGTTGAAAGTAACAATGTCCAGACTTCTTCTTATTTACTTGAGTCAAATGATTTATAATATTCACGTTTAGGATATGTAAATTATAAAATCTTTCAAAAATAAGTAATTTGAATCTATTTCCAAAATTTGAAAATAAACAATTAAAGTGTTAAGTATATGTTGAATCTAAGTATGTTAAGTATCCTTGTAAGTCAGTGAAAAGGAATTCAAATCTCTTGGACTTAATTCACATAGATATTTTTGATATGAAGTCAATACTATCTCATAGTGGAAAGAACTATTTCATAACATTTATTGACATTTGTACACGATACTACTATATTTATTTGCTTGGTAGTAAAGATAAGGTAATTGAAGCATTCAAACAGTACAAAAGTGAAGTTGAAATGCAACTGAACAAAAAAATTAAAATAATAAAAGTGATAGGGGTGAAGAATATGAATTTCCTTTGGAGGAATATGTTTGAAATATGACATTATTCATCAAACAAAAAAGCTGTCCTTAGGGCCAGTCGAATACTTAATCGAGTTCCCTATAGTAAAATACAATCTATTCCATATGAAAAATGAAAAAGGAGAAAGCCTAATCTTGAATACTTGAAAGTGTGGGAGTGTTTGACTAAGGTTCAGATTCCTTAACCTAAAGGGACAAAAATAGGACCAACAATGATTGATTATGTGTTCTTAGAATATGCTATGAATAGTAAAACATGTTTCTTTATGGCGAACAAATTAGAAAATCTTATTATTCATATTAATATGACAATTAAATCAGATAATGATATATTCTTTGAAACAATATATCCGTATAAGAAGAATATGAATCATCTAATGAAGGAACTAAATAACCTCGAAAAGACACAAAGGAAAGTGATAATAATGAGGAAATCCAATGCATATCAATTGTCAAAGGACCTTTACTTTCTTTAGATAAGATTTTGTAACGTTTTGTTAGAAAATGAGCCTCGAAGCTTTAGAGAAGCTATGACTTCTTCATAAGCACAAAATTGGATAAAAGCCAATAGTGATATTGAATCCATAATGAATAATCATACATGGGAGTTGGTTGATCTTCCTCCTGAAGATAAGCCCTTAGAGTCTAAATGAATTTTTAAAAGAAACATGAAGCTGATGGCACTATTGATAAATATAAAGCGAGGCTTGTTGTTAAAGGGCTTAGACAATGTGATGGTCTTAACTAATTTGATATGTACTCATCGATTACGAAAATCATGTCAATTTGAATATTAATAGCATTAGCCATGGTGTACAGTCTAGAAATTCATCACATGAATGTCAAAACAACCTTCATAAATTGAGACTTAGAGGAAGAGATCTATATGCAAAAACTAGAAGGATCACAGTTCTTGAAAATAAAAAGAAGGTGTCTAGACTTGTCAAGTCACTATATAGGCTAAAACAAGAACTCAAACAATGGCATGTAAAATTTGACCATACAAAACTGTCAAAAGGTTTCAAAATTAACAAGTGTGATAAATGTGCTTACATTAAGAATCCTCCAAATAAAATCTTTATTGTTTGCTTATATGTAGATGATATATTAATAATTAATAACGGCATTGCTAACATAAGTGTTACTAAGAATATGTTGCTAGTAAGTTTGATACAAAAGACCTAGGAGTTGCTAACATAATATTAGGAATTAAGATTCACAAAACTCCTCAAGGTCTACCATTATCTTAATCTTATTATATTTGAATGGTACAAGGAAAATTCAAGTACTTAAGTAAAAAAGTGTAAACCCCCAATTGATTTGAATCTTGATCTTGCTAAGAATAAAGGTAAAAATTAGTCTCAATTGGATTATGTCAGAGTGTTGGGAAGTTTGATATACATCATGAATTGTACGTGACTAGACATAGCTTGTACGCTAAATAAAATAACGTGGTACACAAGTAATCCCAACAAAATTATTGGATGGTAATGAAACGAATTTTGAGGTATTTAGAACACACTCAAAACTTTGTTTTGCATTATAACAAGTATCAAACAGTTGTTGAAAGATACAATGATGCAACCTAGATTACTAGGTCAACTAAAACTAAATCCATAAATTGATAAATTTTTATTATTGATGGAGGAGCAATATCATGGAAATCATCCAAACAAACATATATAGTTTAATCTATAATGGAGGTTGAGTTTATAGCCTTATAAAAGTCTGGGAAAAAGCTGAATGACTCCAAAATTTCTTAAAGATATTCCATTTTGGCCCAAGTCAGTGGCTCATATATGCATATTGTTACGGTTAAGCAATAACAGGAAGAGCTAGGAGTATTATGTATAATGATAAATCTTATCAAATACAACAAAGACACAATATCATTAGATAACTACTCTCTAATGGAATTATTATAATTGACTATGTAAGGTCAAAGGATAATGCATTGGATCCACTTACCAAAGACCTAACTCGAGAGGGAGTTGAGAGATCATCAAAGAGAATTAGACTATGGACGAGGACAAATCATTGTAGTGGTAACTCTACGTAGAAGACTGGAGATCCTAGAATCTAGGTTCAAAGACATCAAACAAAGTCATTGATGACGATTCAATAATGTCAAAATTATTATAAAGTTCATTCTCATGATAAGACAATGTTTAGTAACAAGAAGATGATAATATGATCTTTTAATCGTTTCTACGTTAGATACTGATATATCAAATAGTGTATATATGAGATAACATATTTAAAAATCACCTATGTAAGTTTGAAGTGTAAGCCGCTTCAAGGAGAATCTGGTAAGGCCAGTTCTCTATGCATTTACGAACCAGGAAGTGTTCATGCCAAAACGAACAAAACAATGAGAATCAAAATCAGTTAAAGGGTTAGTTATATGACTTATGTTGTCTAGATACACAACAAAGATCGATGATTCAAGGATATCACATCTATAGATTGATCGAGTATATCTGATATATGTTCACTATGGAAAGTTCAACAAGAAACCTACTTATCCAGATGCAATTAAGCGTTATTTATGGATCATACAAATTTTTAATGCATATGTTTTAAGTAATATTCATTCCCCATTCATGTGGGGAATTGTTGGGATTAAGTAGAAGTGTGAATTGAAAAATGAAGATCAATAAGGAAATGTATGGGGAACCAAGTCAAAGGAAAATGAAGAGTCATTTATCCCTTTTTGGTAAAATAGAGGAAAAATTTTGTCCTTATATTGGAAAACACTTCCTCTAACTCTTAAAGAGTCAAGTAGAAGGGACCCCCTCATGCCGCCATTGCCATCACTCGCTCGGGTCAGCTCGGCTGACTTAGATTTCGACTTTGGCTTTGGCTTTCACTTCGACTTCGGCTTTGACTTCTGCTTGGGTAGATGATGTGACTGATTAATAAATTTTTTGGAAAAAAATTATATAATTGATCTTAAGATTTTTCTTTTTCTAATATTAATTCTAGTAAATTATTAATTAATTTATGAATTATTTATTAATTAAATTAATTTTTGCAAAATTAATGAAAAGTTAAACAACTTAAAATTTCACGCATAAAGTTTTCTAGAATAGACATCTACTTTCCCAACAGATGTCGTGCATGTTCAGAATTGATGAGTCTATTTTGAATAATTGAATTCGCGCCCAACATTGGCTATAAATAGAAACCCTTTCTGCACTTTCCAAACATTGAATTTTCTTTTCTTTTGCATATATTTTCTTACGGAATAGATTTCAAGTCTACGTATAAATCCATTATTGGTTCTTTGAGTTTGCTAACATTACAAGAGTTTGAGGTATCCCTATTTTTGTAATAGACTATCTGTTTTATCCTGTGAAGAAATAGTTCACAACCTACGATTTAGTGAGGGGATTAAATTCATTAAAGACACGTACTAAATTATCTGGGTTCAGATAATATTATAATTTTTTTTATTATTATTTCTATTACTATTTGAATATAGAGGGACTAACAAGATGAATTGGTCATTAAAGAACCTGGAACATGGTTCACGATACAAAATAATTTGGGTTAGAACCAAAACTTAGATTCAATGAAAAAAATTATAAAACAATATTATGTGTTAAAACATTAGAACTCTTTATATTTTTCTTTTTACCTCTCTATGCTAGGTAATAGCTTCATTATTGTTAGATTGTATTTTTGATGCTTTGATAAACTGAAATCTAGTATGAGATCTGATTCCATGATAGAATAATGTTTGTGTAACTAAAATGATAGCTGCAAAAAATACATTGTTAATAATTGATACTATGAGTGCTCCAAATGTATCAGTATAGTAGGTCTCTTAGCCTATAGATATTATCACAACTCAAGCTAGGCCCTAGGTGTGACAAGACGATTAGGGTTCCCCAGGAAACCCCAAGCGTATTAAGCATACATGAAGTAAAGAAAGAAAAAAATATGGAAGTAATCATAAAATTATCTAAAAGTCACGGCATAACAAGAAAAAAAGTAAAGATGACATGGATTCTTTTACATCATTTGTCTGAAAAGTCTTTAAACATAGATGAGATTCTAGAATAGGCCCTAGCTAATTCGAAGTCTAAAATGGACCGAAAGAAAATAAAATAAACCAAATCAAAACAGATTACATATTGATCTTGAATCATGAGGACTCATCACTTCAATCTTCAGAGATAGTTCTAACAACAGGGAGAATGGGAATGCTCGTCAACCCCTATAATATAACATAATAATATGCAAGGAAAGTATGCGTTCATACTTTGAATATACTAAGTATGTGAGCAATGCAATTTAATGAATCATAAGTCATTACATATTGATCTTGAATCATGAGGACTCATCACTTGAATCTTCAGAGAGTTCTAACTACAGGGAGGATGGGAATACTCGTCAACCCCTATAATATAACATAATAATATGCAAGGAAAGTATGCGTTCATACTTTGAATATACTAAGTATGTGAGCAATGCAATTTAATGAATCATAAGTCATTATATGTAATTTACCAAATATAAATATTATAATAGAGAGTGGAGTTATATAATACGCCGTAAGTTAAAAAAGGAAATGTTGATTTTAGCTATTGATGTAGGCGTACGAGAACCAACTAAGGCTCGTAGAACTTTTAAGGGCTATAAATAGGCTATCATAGATAGTTACTAGACTTAAAAAAAACTAGAAAATTTTTTTGGGTATTCTACAAATGGCCTTTTATAAGTCACGATTGAGAATACGGCTCGTAGAATGAGCCCATAGACGAGATTTAGAGGATAGAAAAAATAGACTTGACAGAACAAAACCATTTATAAGTTGTGGTTTAGATGATGGATCGTAACAATTATTTATAGGTCGGGGAAGTGATGACTGAAATTGGCTAAGTGTGGAGGCCATATACGAAAGGTCTTTTTACGACCCATAGAGGTTAATATGGGCCAAAACTCTTGGCTAGTGATTTGGTCAGTGGAGGATGAAAAATTAACTAAGTGTTCAATGATTCTATGAGGGCTCTTTATGAGCCGTAAAAGTTTATACAAGTTGTGAATACACCTCATAAAATTAAGGTCCAATTTTAATAACAAAGATTTTAGGTACACAGAGTTCAAAAGGGGTAGTTATAACTTGCGAAAGAAGCCATGGAACATAAAAGGTTATTCGTAGATCAGCTTTAGATATCCAAAATATTGTCTGATTTCTACGAATAGGTTCCATGAGTCATACAAGGTTCTATGACCCATAGATAATTGCTCATGGTTCACTTTGTCCAAGTTTAATAAAGGGTATTTATGGTATTTTCTCACGACCCAGGCCTAGGTTCTAGACATGACACAACGAATGGGGAATTTGAAGGAACCTCAAACAAGCCTTTTAACATATCATTACACATCCTTAGTCGCGGAAGCATTAAAACATCAATAAGAGATAATAAAAAGGGAATATAGGACTAAGGGACATTCTTCATATCATAAAAACATAGTAAGCTCAATAGAGTATAGTATTAACACATCATAAGGTTCCAAAAACACCTCCACTACATAGATAGGAGCGGGGGACCGAGACAATCTCAGGGCTCACCCCTCTTAGTTATAAGCATACATCAAAGAAAAGAGTCTTAATACATAACATAGGATCAAAGACATTGTTCTCGGAATAGAGGACTCACCAAACTTGTTTTGAGTAGTAGCACTAGCCATAAGGAAGAGAATGATCAAATGGGGGTCCGGTTCCTACATGGTGACATCATCTATACATAGAGTAAGCGTTAGTATGTTTGAATGTACTAAGTATGTAGGATGCAATGCAACAAGAGATAAGCAACATAATCAAAATGTATAGACATAGGCAATGAGTAAGCATATAGCAATATGGCATGCATAGTGATGCTTAGGAAATCATGCTTACATAGAACATAATATATGTGTAAGAAGTGACCATTAATATAGCATATCCAAGGCCTACCACCTCCTTGAAGAGGCGATTGAGGTACAAACCCCTCAATGTTGTTATTGAGGTACATACCCCCAATCATGGTAGCATGGACCTACTACCTCCCGAGTGAGGCAATCGAGGTACAAACCAATCAATGTGGTTATTGAGGTACATACCCCCCCAACCCTACTACCTCTCGAGCAAGGCAATCGAGGTTCAAACCCCTCATATGGTTACCCGGGCCTACAACCCCTGAGTGAGGCTTGGTCAACTCACAACACTATAGAGGAAATGACACATATATGCATTCCTTTCATCATCATAAAGTTATCAGAATCATAAGCCATGCTTTAAACCTTCAATAACTCAAGAATCCATAACCAGACATTTTATCAAATACTTGGCATGTGTGTGATACTAGTGTAAAACCATGCAATTCAGGAGTGCAATCATGCAAGAAAATCCAATGCAAAACCATACACCAATACTTGGTAACACTCTCGTGCAACATAAATCAAGACCCTTCATCAAATCCCACAATGGACCATAGATTCATAGCTCAAAACATGCTTAAGCAATCACAATTTTATCAAACCCCAACATAATTTATAGTCAAATTTACAATAAGTAAGACGCATAAGTAGATCGACTTAGAATCATGCAATTTAGGTAAAAAGGAAAATTGGGCTTCATGGGTGAAAAGAACCCATGAATGAAACCCGCATACCTTGACTTTAGAGAATTCCTTGATGAAGATTGAAATGGAGACTTGAAGCTTGAGTGAAATCCTTAAGATTCGGAAGGAGTTTTGACACTTGAATTTTGAGTGAAATATTTGTCTAAGTGTTTAAGAGAGAATTGGGGAATGTCTTGTATGATATAGTATTGAAATATGGCTAAGTATATGTATTTTCATGTGTGGGAAGACTTAGGCTCAAGACCCAAAAGCCTTGGACCGAAATGAAAAACTGGACCCAAAAATACATAGAGGCGCACCAGTGGCACGTCGTGCCCAGGGTGCGAAAACCTCTCTGGAAATCGCATTTTGCGATTTCCAAATTTTGATACGGTTATTCTAAAATTGGGATTAGACTCATTTCCCACTCAATTTCGCCCTCGATCAAGAATATGAAGTTAGATTTTTGAAATCATGCACAGATTTTGAGATATGTAGAAATTACGATTTCGGGCACTTTCGAGGCACAATTTCGGGCACTTTTTGGGGTCATTTAAATATCTCCCACCTTCGGAACAATCGTCTTCACATGTCAAAGAAACGTATATGAGAGACGTAAACAAGATAATTTCAGCCCACATTAGAATGCAACAATGCACTTAAACCTTATTTTAAAAATCTCAACATAAGTGTTAAAATCACCATGGACTTGTCAACATGAACATGAATGCATACAAATGACATAAGGGCTGAAATATAAGACTTGAAATCACATAAGGGACTTAGAGTTAGTACCTTAAGCTTGAGTAGAATGGAAGAGATAAGGATATCGCTTTTGCATGTCCGCCTCGGCCTCCCATATAGCACTCTCGACTTGTTGGTTTCTCCAAAGGACCTTAACGAAAGTCACCTCCTTGTTCCTCAATCTCTTTACTTGTGTATCCAAGATCTCTATTGGAACCTCTTCATAAGTCAAGTTGTCCTCAACAGCACCCACAACATCCAATGGAACAATAGCATTTGCGTCACCCACACATTTTCTCAACATGGATACATGACACACCAGATGAACCAAATCCATTTCACTAGGCAACTCCAACTCATAAGTTACCTTGCCAATCCTCCTCATCACCCTATAAGGACCCACATATCTTGGACTCAACTTACCCTTTTTACCAAAATGAACCACACTTCATGGGTGATACCTTCATATAGACTAATCACCAACTTTAAATTCAAGGTCTCTTCTTCTCACATCGGCATAAGATTTTTTATGATTTTGGGTTGTTTTCATCCTTTCTCTAATTAACCTTAACTTCTCCAAAGCCTCCACAACCAGATCCGGACCCAACAAGGCCATCTCTCCCACTTCAAACCACCCAACCGGTGATTTACAACGCCTATCATAGAGGGCCTCAAAAGGAGCAATACCTATGCTAGAATGATAGCTAGTATTATAAGCAAACACAATCAATGGAAGAGGATCATCCCAACCACCCTTAAACTCCAATACAGAAGCTCGAAGAATGTCCTCAATAGTTTGGATAGTTCTTTCGGCTTGGCCATCCATTTGAGGTGAAAGGTTGTACTAAGCTTTACCTCGGTACCAAGACCCCTTTGCAAGGACCTCCAAAAACGTGAAGTAAATTGAGCATGACGGTCCGATATGATAGACAAAGGAACCTCATGCAACCTTACCAACTCATGAATGTATATCCCAGCATAATTGTATTGGAGAATGTCTTGTATGATATGATATTGAAATATGACTAAGTATAAGTATTTTCACGTATGGGAAGGCTTAGGCGTAAGACCCAAAAGCATTAGACCGAAATGAAAAATAGGACAATAAAGTACATAGAGGCGCGCCCCTGGCGCGTTGCACCTAGGGCGCGAAAACATCTCTAAAAAACACATTTTGCGATTTCAAAATTTTGATACGGTCGATTTAAAATTGGGATTAGACCTATTTCCCACTCAATTTTGCCCCGTGATCAAAAAAATGAAATTGAATTTTCGAAATCATGCACGGATTTTGAGATATGTAAAAATTACGATTCCGGACACTTCTAAGGCACATTTTCAGGCACTTTTTGGGGTCATTTCATATTTGCTACCCTCTACCTTTAAATTACGTTGTTTTGACCATATAACAACCCATGACTATACCAACCCTTACCAATATACCTCATTCTCACCCAAATCCCTTAAACTCTCCAGTTCTCCTAAGTCTCTTCTCCAGAAAGTCTCCACCGAAAAAACCAAACAAGGATTTTCAATTTCTCCATTGATCCTCAAATCATTCTCAAGCAGATTAATTAAGATATGTGAGCATTCATTTATGGGTCTCTTTCACCTATGGAGCCCAATAAATTATTCATTTTTCATTGAAAATTTAAGTATATCTTTTATAGATTTTCATGATCTCAATTCCTATGACATGAACGATAATTTTTTTTGATTATATGTCTAATTATGCATGAACTGCTATAAATTTCATGAATTCAATGGTTTTACAAGTGAATTTTTATTTCATGCAATCTAGGGTTCATAGGGATGATTATGGCTTCATTCAATTTTGATTCATCTGGTGTCAGCACACGTGATTATTCATGTTTAATATAATTTTATGATTTTAAGTCAATCAATTATGAGCTCGTGTTTTTATCCTAGTTTCACATACAATTCATGATTATGAAATTTCAAGTGTTTAAACAAGTTTATGAAAAGGGTGACCTAAGATCCTAATGACACTTTGAGTTGATATAGGATTCATGATGATGGAAGGTCTACACTCATATTACACGAATCACATGAAAATGAGCTACTCTATGAACAAGTATCTATGGTTTGAATTGGTAGTTATGAATTGTCTTTCCTACGTGACAGACTTAAGAAAATATGAACTATGACTTTTGATAACCATGAGTTCATGACATGTATTTCGTAAAATTTTGACTTAGCACCAAAAAGACATTGAGATAAGGACATGACCCAAGAGGGTCCTAGTAGCAACCTCGAGTCCCATAACTACGGTGCCACTATAGGATTATTTTTCAATATGACCTAGATAGTGAATCCAGATATAACATATGTTCATGATTATCCACTTAGTAGGGCGAAGTTCTACGTGTGCAAGTAAACTCTCTTTTATTCGATATACAGATAGGCATGATTCCACATTGTCTTATTATCAGTTATGGTTATATCCCACATATGTATAATTTGTTATGATGCTTTACATAACTATTCATAGTCCTTACTTTTGCATGGCGTTTTTCATGACTTACTTGTGCATTGACCATTCTCATATTTACATATGCTTTCAAATACACCTATTGTCATATTATTTACTTTGCCATATGCACAACACGATTTACGTTCTTGTATATTCAAACATACTAATATACTTTTTTGCCTACATTATTTCATAATATAAAGGAAGGCGTTCACTATGTACCACACTTTATCGGTTATCTTGGAGCTTGGTCAAAGATTTGCTTGATTGGTGAGTCCTCATGGTTCGAGGTAGGTGTGGCAAAATTAAGTCCAGCACATCCAACCCGATCCAATCCATTGAAGTTTGAACCTGACCCAACCTGGCAAAATTATTAGCTCAACCCATCTCAAGCCAACCCATTTAAAAGTGAGTTGATATGCAACCTAAATTTATTCGAGAGAGATCTTGTTAAAATATTTTCAAAATACTTTTTTTCAATTAGATATGTTTTATATAGCCATAATAAGAAATATAATTTAATTAAGTACTAAGATATTGAAAAAGAATAAATAAAATAGTAAAACTTAATAAAAATTGGGTTGGGTTGGGCCTTGACCTGCTCTATAACTCGTTACCCAACCCGTTTTGACCCAAGCAAATTTGGGTTGGATTGGGTCTTGACCCGTTTGATGTCTTGACCCATTATAACTCATTCAAATTTGACCCAACCCGCCCAATTGTCACCCCTAGTCCGAGGGCTACCCAGTCATGACTTACAAATATTGCTAGTTTTGTTTTTATTTTAACAACCCTTGAGGTGGGTCAAGAGCTGAGCAACCACCCCAAGCCTTAGAATTAATAATAAAATAAAGTAAAAGTACAATGGAGAAAGACATAAACCTTACCTTTGATCCTATGGTGGTTCACGAATAGGCCAACCTACTAAGGTCAGCCTACTCATCCCTAATTCTAAAAAGAAGCAAACCTAAACTAAAACCTCAGAGAGGATTCATCTCATAACATTAAGTTTAGGAAAGCATAAATAAGGGAGACTCTCTCCTTACAAAAAAGAAATAAAACTCTACTAGTCTTATTCAGAAAAGCTATTATGGGAGAGAATAGTTTTGTCACGACACGAATCTAGGTCTAGGAGTGACATGGCGAATGAGAACTCGAGAGTCCCCAAACAAGCCTCAAGTATCCATATTCACATCATCAGTCTGGAAGGTATATACAAATAGTAAACATATAATTCTAAGGGACAGGAAAGTAGGACTCACGCTATGGAGATGTCATAAGGATAAGGGATTAACATAGGTTCACATAGCACATAAGAACTAAGGGGCAGGTAAGTATGACTCACTCTATGGGGGCAATACGGGACTTAGGATCTTCCACATTTCCATATCAAACATACATACTCATCAAAATTCTCATAATCAGTCCATAATAGTCATATCCAATAGATAATCAAAATTATGAACTTCAAATATAACACGTAGCATATATCCGTACAAGAGTTTACAAGATGTCCAACAATGTCTTTAGTCATAATATGGGACGAGGGCCAAGACATGTCCCGGGCTCACCCTTAAAGTAAAGATAGCATGAACAAGAACAACATAAGGAAGAGGAATGGTGGCTTATCCTTGAAAGATAGGATTCACCATAACAAGTATCTCAAATCAAATCTAATCATCAATAATAGATGAATGTAGTGTCTGGTCCCTAGATGGTTAGATCATGAGGCAAAAAGTATGCATTAGTACGTTTGAATGTACTAAGTATGCGGGCATGCAATGCATATGACTTATCAAACCTGCATTCAATGTTAGATGGCAAGGGCACGTAATATGGAAAGAGATATTGACACGTCCCACATGTGCTTTAGAATGCTCCATAATCGCAATTTTCATATATCTTAAAATCCGAGTGTGATTTCACAAATCCGACTTCATATTCTTGACCAAGGGCAAAATTGAGTAGGAAATGGGTATAACCCAAATTTTAGAAGACCCGTAGGAAAAATAATTTTCACTAATTAAACGATTTGCAGAGACTCTGCGTGCCAGGCTATAACGCGCCTAGGGTGCACATTAGTGTATTTTTTGAGGCGCGTCTGGTCCGCGTCGCGCATGGGGCGCAGACCAGTGCAATTTTTCCCCTATTTTTCATTTTCATCCATGCGCCCATTTAAACATGAAATCTCACATACTTAGCCATTTTCCAACACTATATTACTCAAAAACCCTCTCTAAAATCTCTCTAAGACTTTATCAAATTCCTCATTCAAATTCAAGGATTTCAAGCTCAATTTTGGAACTCAAAGACCAATTCCAAGCTTCAAATTTCCTTCAAGCTCATTTCAAGAAAATCCAAGTTTGAGGTATGTGCGTCTTAATCCATGGGTCCTTTCATCCATGGAACCTAACCTTTCCTTTATATGAAAATTGCATGATTTCAAGTTGTATTACTTATGGGTATCTTTTATTATGAAATGAGAATGTAAACTATGTTGGGATTTTATGAAGTATTGTTGAGTATATATGAATATCTATTTTGAGCTTATACTATGAGTTGATTATGTCTATTGAAATTATGCATGATTTGTACTATGAAAACTATGATCTATTGTGAACTTTTGATAAGAATTTCATGATACCTAAATTAGGGCTTTTACTATAATATTGGTGGGTTGATTTGAATAACTTTGAAATGATTTGGTTTTGCTCCTTTTTGTTCTATACTCTTGAATTGCATATGCCCACCATGTGTTTGATTATATTACTTGACTAGGGTTCTTGATGTTGATGAGGGATTATTGTATGAATTTACATGACAAGCATGTTATGATACTTTATGGGTCTTCAAGCATGTATTAAACTCATGAAAAGTTCCCATATGAGAATTTTTGAACTCTTATGCTATGTTTTACTCTCATGTGAGCCCTTTCTTGATTCTTTAACGTGATAGTTTGATGAACTATTTTTGTACTCCTACAGAAAAGATTATATCGTATGGTAAGGACATCCTATAATACCTACCGAAAAGCCCGTGCCATAAGGTAGAATAAATCATGACTCGCACCTAAAAGATTACATTGTAAGATAAGGAAATCCTATAATACGTACCAAAAAAGTCATGCCGCAAGGTACAATAAATTATGGCTCCTACTTAAAAGATTATTTCGTAAGATAAATACATCCTATAATACCTACCGAAAAGGTCATGTCGTAAGGTACAATAAATCATGGCTCCTACCTAAAAGATCGTATTAGAAGGTAAGGAACATCTTATACTACCTACCAAAGAAGTTATGTCTTAAGGTAGGGTATTGGTAACACTCTCTGAAAAGGTTATACCGTAAGGTACGTGGGTGGCTATTTGGCCTATCTCATGCATGTTTGTGTAAGGTTTTTAGCATATATTCCATATTGAGCTTATGTTCATTGATTATGATTAAGCATCTTGTTATCATGGCTTATGATTCTTATTGCATTGCATCCCGTATACTTAGTACATTCAAACATACTAACGCGTACTCTATGCCTACATTATATCACCATGTAGGAACCGAAGCTCCTTTTGATCCACCTCATCCACGTGGCTAGTGTGATTCTTGAAGAAAGCGTTGGTGATTCCTCCACTCTGAGGAAAATATCTACATTATTTAGGCTATGTTGAGACTTCTCATTATGTTGGATACTTGTTATTATGCAGGTGAGCCTGGGAAGTGTCTTGGCACCCGCTCTATTCTGAAGTAGAGGTGTTGTTGGATACTAAGTTTGTATATGCTTATGAGCTCGACTCTCCTATGTTTCCTATGTTTATCAAAGGCTTCTCTTAGTCCTACTTCTCTTTTAATAATTGATTCTTGTTATTGTCTTAAGTTTCTTCCACAACTAAGGATATGTACATGACATGCTAAGAGGCTTATTTGGGTTGTCTCCGGATTTCCTATTCGTTGTGTCACGTCTAGGCCCTGTGTTTGGGTCGTGAAAAACCTAGTATCAAAGAACTAGGTTGTTAATGGTCCTTGAAAATCCAACACACCATGTCGATTAGAGTATTATTCATGGTTGTGAAGCGCATCACAACTATAAATGGGAGGCTATAAGGCGTTTTAGGAAATGTTTCACTTCTTTATGGTCTATATCGTGCTTTAGATGTAAGATAAGCCTTTTTCCTCCTAATGAATGCTCTTTGCTTTTCTAGATCATACCGCTACAAAGAGGAAGACTAAGGAGGGCCCCTGCATCCATGGCGCAATCGACTTATCCCGCTCCCCAAGCCCCTCAAGGAGAAGAGGCTACACAAGTTGAGTTCCCGAATGTCATTACTATGTTGGCCCATGCGATGACCAACCAATTGAATCAAGGGACCCAAGCTCCTCATGCTCATACTCAGGTCTCAAGAGTGAGGGTCTTCATGAGGATGAACCCTCTAGAGTTACATAGGTCCAAAGCAGAGAAAGATCCCCAAAAGTTCATCGATGAGGTGTATAAGGTGCTAGTTATTATGGGGGTGAATTCGGAGGAGAAGGAAAAACTAGCGGCCTATCAACTTAAAGGAGTTGCTCAAATTTGGTTGTACAATAGAAGTTGGATAGGGGAAATCATGATGCTATCCCTTGGGAAGAGTTCAAGACCGCCTTCCTCAACCTATTCTTCTCCATAAAGTTGAGGGAGGCTAAAACTATGGAGTTCATGAATCTTAAGAAAGGATCCATGAATGTGAGGGAGTATGCCCTCAAGTTCAACAAGCTCTCCAAGTATGCTCCTCAATTGGTTGCCAAACTTAGATCAAGGATGAACAAGTTTGTGTCGAGGGTGTCTGACTTCGTAAATGAAAAGTGTCATACCATGATGCTTGTAAGTGATATGGATTTGTCTCGGCTCATGACATATGCCGAACAACTTTAGGGGGAAAAACTTAGGAAGAGGAGAAGTGGGGAGTCTAAGAGGGCTTAGTTTGAGGGTGGCCAACTTCAACAAGGTCTCGAGTTTCAAGGCCAATGATCCTCTAGTGCTCCAAACAAGAGGGTTGCTAAGGATAGGGTGCCTAACCCATGGCTCCAAGAAGGTGATGATGGGGTGACTCATCCTAGATGCCCAAAATGTAGGAGGAAACATGGTGGCACATGTTGGAGGAACACGGGTGCATACTTTGGGTGTGGCAAGATGGGTCACAAAATTCTGGATTATCCACATGCTCAAAACAAGGGTTAAAATGGCTTACCTTAAGGAAAAAGTGGTCATATTGATCAAAGGGCTCAAGAAGGCCAACAAGGGGGTGCTCCACGACATAATCGGTTCTATACTCTTCAAGGGAGGCAAGGAGGGGATAAGGTGCCTGATGTTGTTACTCGTATGTTAAAGGCTTTTTATTTTGACGTGCATGCTTTGATATGCTCGAGTGCCACTATTTCTTTCAATATTCCATTTGTTGCTAATAAGCTTCATGTGTGTCCCGAATTGTTATGTGAATGTTTTTAGTGGCTACTCTCATTGGTGAGACTATTGTTGCTAGAAAAGTCTATAGGAGTTGTCCTACATCCTTGTTGCATAAATCTTGTCTTATGATTTTGTTAAACTTGGCATGGTGGGTTTTGAGATTATTCTTGTGGTGGATTGATTACATGTATGTCATGCTTCCATTGATTGTAACACCCCTAAAGTTAGATTCCAATTCCCTAATGAAATTGTACTTGAGTGGGAAAGTTGTAATGTGGTAGTTAAGGGTAGATTCATTTCTTATCTTAATGACCAAATTTATTTCTAAGGGTTGTATTTACCATCTCGTAAGGGTTAAGGATGTTGAATCTAAAGTCATTCCAATTGAGTCGGTTCTGGTGGTCAATGAGTTTCTTAATGTCCTTCCCGATAGGAGCTAGTCATTTTTCTAAAATTGATCTTCGGTCCAGTTACCGCCAAGTGAGAGTGAGGGAGTATGATATTCCCAAGATGGCTTTTCAGACTAGGTATGGGCATCTTAGAATTTGTGGTAATGTCTCTTGGCTTGGCTAATACACCAGCAATATTTATGGATGTCATAAATAGGGTCTTAAAATTCTACCTTGGCATGTTTGTGGTGGTCTTTATTGATGGTATCTTGATTAATTACCGGAGTTAAGAGGATCATATGAATCATTTGAAGGTAGTGTTGCAATTTTTGAGGGGTGAGAGATTGTTTGTTAAATATGAAAAATGTGAATTTTGGGTAACAAGGAGGTGGCTAGAGAGGTTCACCAGTTAACTAGTTGGGTGTTACATGGAGTGAAGTTGAAAATGGTGGTGTAGTGGTTAAGGATGGTTCCAAATCTTTTTTGATTAAGGAAGTCAAGTAGAAACGAGACCTTGACCCAGTCTTTCCTAGAATTGAAGGCTTTGGTGAAGGATGGTAAAGTGGAGGTTTTCTCCCAAAGGGGAGATGGTGCCTTAGGTACCAAGGTAGATTATGTGTGCTTAATATTGATGATTTTGGGTTTACTTGAAAGTATCATCCCTGAAGGGTATGGTTCGTTTTGGCAAGAAAGAGAAATTAAGCCCAAGGTTTTGTGGGTCCCTTTAGAGTTTTGAGAAGAATTGGTAAGGTTTCATATGAATTAGAGTTGTTTATGGATATGAACATAGTTCATCCGGTCTTCCAAGAGTCGATGTTGAGGAAGTGAGTGGGTGACCCAAGTGTTATAGAGCCCTTTAAGGTTGTGGGTGTTGTGGAGGATAATTTGACTTATGAAGAGGTGTGGAGATATTGGATAGACTAGTGAAAAGGTTGAGGAACAAGATGTAGCATCCGTCAAGGTCCTTTGGGGGAATCAACAAGTCAAATGTGTCACTTGAGGAGCCAAAACGGACATGATAGAGCAATATATGTACCTCTTTCACTCTATTCAAGCCTAAGATAACAACTAAGTCCTTTCTATGATTTCAAATCTTAAGTTTCAGCCCTTATGTCATTTTTGCATGCATTCGTGTTTATGGTGATTTTTGACTTTCATGTTAAAACTTTTTTTAAAAATGGTGTTTAAGTGCATTTGTTGCATTCATGTCGGGCTGAGAGTCTTCCAATTACTTCTTTTATGCATGTTTCTTTGACCTTCGGGGATGAATCCTCCCAAGGGGGAGATATTGAAACGCCCCACATGTACTTCGGAATGCTCCATAATCATAATTTTCATATATCCCAAAATCCGGCGTGATTTCAAAAATTCAACTTCATATTCTTGATCAGGGGGTAAAATTGAGTGGGGAATAAGTATAACCCAAATTTTAAAAGACCCGTAGCGAAAAATAATTTTTGGTAATTAAATGATTTCCAGAGAGCCTGTGCACCCTGGCCGCGATGCCCTTGGGGCGCGCAGTGGTGTATTTTGTGAGGCGCACCTGCTCTGCGTCGCGTCTGGCGTGCAGACCAGTGTAGTTTTTTCCCCTGTTTTTTATTTTCGTCCAAGGGCATTGGGGTTATAACCAAATACCCATTTAAAAATGAAATCTCTCATACTTAGTTATTTTTCAACTCTATATCACTCAAACACCCTCTCTAAAACCTCTTCAAGACATTATCAAATTTCTCATTCAAATTCAAGGATTACAAGCTCAATTTTGGAACTCAAGAACCCAACCAAGCTTCAAGTTTCCTTCAAGCTCATTTCAAAAAAATTCAAGTTTGAGGTATCTGGGTCATCCATGGGTCCTTTCACACATGGAGCCCAACCTTCTCTTTCTATGAAAATTGCATGATTTCAAGTTGTATTACTTATGGGTATCTTTTATTATGAAATATGAATATAAACTATGTTGGGGTTTATCAAGTATTGTTGAGTATGCATGAATATCTATTTTGAGCTTATACTATGAGTTAGTAATGTCTATTGAAATTATGCATGACTTGGACTATAAAAACTATGATCTATTGTGAACTTTTGAAATGAATTGTATGATACCCAAATTAGAGGTTTTACTATAATATTGGTGGGTCGATTTGAATAATTTTGAAATGATTTGGTTTTACTCCTTGTTCTATACTCTTGAATTGCATATGTCCACCATGTGTTTGATTAAATTACTTGACAAGGGTTCTTGATGTTGATGAGGGATTATTTGTATGAATTTACATGACAAGCATGTTATGATACTTTATGGGTCTTCAAGCATATATTTAAATCATGAAAAATTCCCATGATCTACAAGAGAACCTTTGAACTCTTATGTTATGTTTTACTCTCATGTGGAATATGTAGCACTTTCCTGATTCTTCGATGTGATGATTTGATGAGCTATTTTGTTCTCCTACGAAAAAGATTATATCGTAAGGTAAGGACATCCTATAATAACTACCGAAAAGGCCATGCCTTAAGGTACAATAAATCATGGCTCCAACCTAAAAGATTATATCATAAGGTAAGAACATCCTATAATACCTACCGAAAAGGCCATGCCGTAAGGTACTATAAAGTTTGGCTCCTACCTAAAAGATTGTATCGTAAGTTAAGGGGCATCTTATACTACCCTACCAAAAAGGCTATGTCATAAGGTAGGGGTATGTTAACACACTCAGAAAAGGTTATATCGTAAGGTAAGTGGGTGGTTATTTGGCCCATCTCATGCATGTTTGTGAAAGGTTTTGAGCATATATTCCATATTGAGCTTATGTTCATTGATTATGATCAAGCATCTTGTTATCATGGCTTATGATTCTTATTGTATTGCATCCCGCATACTTAGTACATTCAAACATACTAACGCATACTCTATGCATATAGGATATCACCATGTAGGAACCGGAGCTCCTTTTGATCCTCCTCATCCACGTGGCTAGTGCGATTCTTGAAGAAGCATTAGTGGTCCTCCACTCCGAGGACAAAATCTATATTATTCGGGCTATGTTGAGACTTCTCCTCTATGTTGGATACTTGTTATTATGAGGGTGAGCTTGGGAAGTGTCTTGGTCCCTGCTCCATTCATAAGTAGAAGTGTTGTTAGATACTAAGTTTTTATATGCTCATGAGCTCGACTGTCCTATCTTTTCTATATTTATCAAAGGCTTCTCTAATCCTGCTTCCCTTTTAATAATTGATTCTTGTTATTGTCTTAATTTACTTCCGCAACCAAGAATGTATACCTGATATGCTAAGAGGATTTTTTGGATTGTCTACGGACTTTCCATTCATCATGTCACGTCTAGGCTCTAGGCTTGGGTCGTGACAGATATATAGCAAAGAATGTAATATAACAAGATGCTATTAAATTCATGATGCATGAGATGCAATAATGCTCATATATAGTGGGCACAAGACCTCAACCAAAACATAAGACCAAGCGAGCTATTACTTGGAATTTCCATATTATCCCCACACCGTAAAAGAGGTGGTCTACTTGCAAAAGATAAACCACACTTCTCCTTATGAGCCTCCCAGTTTAGAGAAATAGCCTTCCTTATGGGTCTCCAATTTCGAATAGGACTTTCACATTTTTATCATATCATTTTTCAATGTTGCAACCGCACCTTACAGGCCTCCTATTGCAGTAAAGGTTACCATATACATATACCTATGCTAGCATATAGTTCAAGGAAAGGGAGAGGATCCTTAAGGATAGCCTTGACGTCCCCGATCCATCAGTGCTAATTCATCATCACACAAGAATACATATACGTGTACGTGATTTCAAAAGAGATGCAAGTCATTTCAAATCACTTAAAAGCATAATTGGGTTTGAAAGACACGCATCATTTATAGATTTCATACGTAGCTCAAATGCCAAATTATAATCCATATCATATATATTGGTGATTCCTAAATTATACTTAAGGAATTGTCACCTAATTATTTTAAAGGTAAATTAGGATATCTATTTTTTGCTAAAATAAACTTTAATTATTAGTCTACTTAACCTATGTGATTCTAGATAAAGATTTTAATTATCCTAAAAGGAATTAGGTATCTTTTAGGATCCATTAAAAAACAGTTAACCGGTCAAACTTAGATTAATATAAAATGGTTAAAGAAATACATATTTAATAAAAATTAGGAAAATGTGTGTATCTATTTGAAAAATGTTTATTATTATTAAATTTAAATTACCTTTGAAAGGTGGTTAAGAAAATTATTTTTCAGAAAATAATAATAATAATTTAAATTTATTTTAAGAAAAAGAACCAATTTTAATTAGTCTTCTAAACAAACATCTAATTAGTCTTGAAAATTTAATTTTAAAAGCAAAAGACAATTTACGCTTCTGAATTTTAAAAATTTCACCAAAATTAGGTAAAGTATGAACCGTCTTAAACCATTCTTGGTGAAGACTCGCTTTTTTCCATTTTTCTTATATCATATCACTGTATACACACCATATATCAATGTATACATTGACGTTTTGACCTGAAAAATTTGTGACGCAGCTTCCTTAACGTGTAAACTTGGTTCCTTTAGACTCAATGCACCAGATTCAAGAGAATGATAAGATCGACCTGACGGAATGCAAGGATGTGTCCAAATGGACTTGGATATTGCACACGTGAAAAAAAAAAAAAAGAAAAAGCTACGGATTAATATAGGATCCAACTAAAATAGGCAAAGAAGAGAGTAAAGAAGCACGCAGAAACGTTAATATATAACTAATGATACGACTATGAATACAAGCTAAAGAAGAATATATATTAACATGTGACAAGACTTAATGTTAATCCAAATGAATACGGGCCACCTACCCAAATCACATTTTCACCCAAACCCAACACAAGTTGAATCAACAAGTAGAAAATGAGCAAACAAATTCTTTAATCCAATCTTTAACTTAATTAAAGGTATACAACTTTATATACGTCCCTCAAAACACAACATTAAAGCAACATAGTTCCCTGAACAAAGCGAACAACTCTAAATATAAAGAGGGTTCAAATATTAATCCACTCTCTAATCCCGCTAACTACTATTTAAAACATCTATGCTGCATTTGAATATGAAAACCAGCCCATCTTAAACAGAGAAATAATACACAGAGATTAATGCCAGAATTGATTCAAGCTCATACGTTAACACCACTTACAGAAAGGATCAAGGGGATGTCAAAGTGCTAATGTTGATAATCCGAACAAACCCGATTTGGGCTCAACTTAACACAAAGATGAACTAACATGAGCAACTACATGAGCAACAGATTCATCATTTTGAAGGAAATAAGAAGATAATATTTCGATACTACAACTCTTTATAAAGATCTCAAACTACCACGTTTGATATTTCTCGGATGCATAAATACAAATTCAAGTACTTATCATTCACGACAACAAGAACAAACGCAACCATAAAACAGTGCTTCTAACACAACAAATTTAACTTAGCTTGATTGAACACTTACTACTCTTCTTTATGGTAATAGATAACTGAAATTCTTAAATTGAATAAGCAAGGAAGAAATCATAAATGTCGTATTCACATTCTATAGAACACAAGCTGAAGAAACCTTCAAACTATCTACCTAATTATAGCATCCGAACATATAAGTTGATCTACCATATTTAATACTGAAAGTATGAAATAAGTGCAGCAAAACCAAGGAGAGAAATAAGAATTACCTGGTTTCGGGCAGCAAACCGAACGACCAGACGAGCAGGACGACCCCTCTTTCACCACAAGTGATTGCGGAAAATCCTTCGGATCATATCTGAAATTTCCCAAAATTGAAACAAGTTTCTGAAGCTATTTTTTGAACTCTGGAATGAGAAAACAAAGAAACTTTTAAGAACTTATATTTTGGAGAGGAAGCTGAAAAAATCTCCCTTTCTGCTGAAAATTTTGGGAGTATTTATAAGACTGATTTGGATTTCGAAATTCAAAATAGGAAGGTTGAGGAGAGACGTTGGGTGGGAGTCAAAAGGACTGCTGCGTCGAAGCTTTTGCTGCCACGCTTGCGGGTTGCCATTTTGGGTTGCTTCGTCATTGTCGAGAACGAAAGTGAGGATACGCGTGGGAAAAGAAGAAGAGGAAAGGGGTTGCGCGTGAGTTTGAGGGAGTAATGTAGGCTGATTTAGTTAAGTTAAAATGAGAGTGGGCTAGCTAGATTAATTGGACCTAAAAAGTTGGTCCTAAAATGGATTAGAATTGGCCTGAAAAGTGGGTTAAAGGTGTTGAAAATATTATTGAAGATTTGGCCAATTTAAATTGCAATTATGATCAATTCAAAGTTTAAAGCGGTAGCCAAATTGAGTTAACTAATTATTTGACTATAAGATGGATTCAATACTAATCAATTAAAGAGTTTCTTAAAACTAACGAAATTAAATAATTAACTCAACTATTATCTTGTTAATTTTTTGAGAAATAATTCATATTTAAATTAAAATGATTAAAAATCTTTTTGGAATGAATTTTGAAAAATTATACCAAATTGTTAAAAATTGAAGAAGTTGAACAATTAATTATAATATAGAGGGTCAAAATTGGGTGTCAACAACTGCCTCTCGTTTGGCTTAGGTCGATGAAAGAGATCTGAGAGAAAGGAAGTTGATGAATCCAATTTTGTCCGTCCACTAATTCATCGTATTGAAATGGTGAACGGTAAGAATTTAAAGGAATCATGTTCGAAACTTAGTATTAAATTTTCTACATATCTCAGGTTATATGAAGATTCATGCCACTAGTAGTTAATGATGCTTGATTTACGCACGACTTTGAAAGAATTCAAAAGCTATCCCAATATTGAATTATGGAGAAATTGGAATACTTCAGAATGATATTTAAGAGCAAATTATTAAAATACAGCTGAGTTTTATAAATTGAGCTCACCTACATATCCTTGGACTTAGGAATCTGGCTGTTTATAGTTCAACTCAATCAGTTAGAAAGGAATCTTCTTATGCCTAGATAACCTTTGTTTGGGAGGAGTGACAAGTAAATTGAGCATGAAAAAAAGACTTGCAACCTCTTAGTCATGAATGTGGTGCACTTTATACCCATAAGTAAGAACTTACATGGACAAATTTTTCAAAATTCTTAGTGTTTTGTCACTCAGATCAGGAAAATTGCTTTTGGTGAGAGTTGAGATCATAGGATGCGAAAATGAAACTAATAAACCCAAAGAAATGCCCAAATGCCTTCTAATAGGGGTGTGATTAGATTGTGGTAGAAGTCACTTCTCAACTCGCATCCAGAGAGTTTGACATTCCTCTTCGGACTATGTCCCAGTTTGCTGGTAAGATAAAGTTTCACGTTGTGCTATGTTTTCCTGCAAAATAGGTAAAACGATGAAAAGTACCTATTGTGGTTCGAAATTATAAATGAAAGTAATAATATAAAGAATAGAGTATAGATATTCAAACAATCATTGATGTCTTTGTCTTGTATTGCGAATGCTTTGTAGGTAAAGTAACTTATAATGTAGAGGCCTCTGATTGGTGAGGTTGTTGTAATGTGACACGTTTATTTAGCGAGTCAAAGCTTGTAATATAAAGCCTCTGACTGGTAGGGCGATTGCAATGGAATGCCTGTCGATGCAGAACTTATAATGTAAAGCCTCCAACTAGAGAGGCAATTATAATGTAAAGCCTATATCTGGCGCAGCAAGACTTGTAATGTAAAGCCTCCGACTAAGGGAGATATTGTAATTTAATGCCTATATCTAGCAGTACGAAGTATAAAATTCAACTACAGGTGTATGACAAGGTTGCTAACATGCATGCCCCTGATCGATGGAGCTTTGATGGCATTGTCATATTGGGGTCCTTGACCAGCAAAGTGTCTCTTCTTTTGCTTATATACAGGCTTCAATTGGCAGAATCTTGACGATGCTGGATATGTACAACCTCCAAATTATGGAGTTTGAATGATGTTTGCAATGTATAATCCTCAATTAGCAGAGATTGGATGGTGTCTGCTATGTATACATCCTCCAATTAGTGGAGTCTGAATGGCATCTGCGATGTGTAGCCTTTGATTGGTATTTAAGATGTTCGCTATATACATCCTCCGGTTAGTAGAGTTTGGACAGTGTTTGCTATATATAGCCTCTGATTGGCAGAGTTTGAACAATATTTGTTATATACAACCTCCAAGCAATAGAGTTTGATGCAATTAGATGAAATTCTTCGATTAGCAGAATTTTTTCGACGAAGTTAGGCTGTAGTCTCCCACCAGGGGCAGGCAGTGAGAAAAACCATCTATATATGATGAGGAACCGACAAGACCAACAGGTCATACCAGATATTGTGATTTCATTACTACGCTTTACTTGATCAGGATGCAACTTATTCTTTTGTGACACCATATGTGGCTAGTAGATTTGAGATCCTTTCAGAGTGCTTTCTTGAGCAAGTTAAGTCTGATCTCTAAGGGTGTATCTATCATCTCATGCAAGTTAAGTCTGATTTTGTTGAGTCTCTTACTCTTGAGTCCATCCCAATCGTGAGCATGTTCCCTAATGTATTTCCTGAGGATCTACCCAGAGTCCCTCCTGATAGGGAGATTCACTTCGAAATTGATATTCTTCCTCACACCCAGCCTATTTCTATTCCACCATATAGAATGACCCTTGCAGAGTTTAAAGAGTTGACGAAGTAGTTGACAGATTTGATAGAGAAGGGACTTATAAGGCTGAGTGTCTCTCCATGGGGTGCTTCGGTCTTGTTCGTGTGAAAGAAGGATGGTTCCCTTAGAATGTGTATTGACTAACGCTAGTTGAATAAGGTGATAGTCAAGAATAAGTACCCCTTTCTAAGGATTAATGACTTATTTGAACAACTTTAGGGTGCCACTATTTTTTACAATATAGACCTCCGATCAGGTTATCACCAGTTGAAAGTGAGAGAATGTGACATCCTGAAGACTACTTTTCGAACCCAATCTGGTCACTTCGAGTTCTTGGTTATGTCCTTTGGGTTGATAAATGCACCTGCAACCTTCGTGGACTTGATGAATAGAGTATTCAAATAATATCTTGACATATTTGTGATCGTGTTTATTGATGATATTCTAGTATATTCTAGAGATAAGGAGGAGCATGCCAATCTCCTCAGAATCGCTTTGAAGATGCTCAAGGATAATGAGTTATATGTAAGGGTCTCAAAGTGTGAGTTGTAGCTCAAATCTATGGCATTCTTATGCCATATAGTTTCAAGTGATAACATTTGAATGGATACTTAAAAGATTGAGACAGTTAAAAATTGTGCTAGGCCAACCTCACTGACATATGTAAGAAATTTTCTAGAATTGGCTGGCTAATATAGCAAATTTGTTGAAGGAGTTTCTTTCATATCTGTACCATTGACTAGACTGACATAGAAAAAGGTTATGTTTCAATAGTCCGCTGAGTGTAAGCGGAGTTTCTAAGAGTTGAAGACGAGGTTGACTATTGCGCCAATTTTGACCTTGCTTGATGGGATGAACGAGTTTTTTATCTACTGCAATGCTTCGAGAGTGGGATTGGGATGTGTGTTAATATATAGAGGTAAAGTTGTTGCTATGCTTCTAGACAACTTAAAGTGCATGAGAAGAATTATCTCACACATGACTTGGAGTTGGCAACAGTAGTATTTGCTTTCAAACTATGGTACTACTTCTTGACGTTGATGTATTCATAGACCATAAAAGCCTGCAATTTGT
Source organism: Solanum ossicruentum (assembly GCA_025774065.1). Taxonomy (NCBI): domain Eukaryota; kingdom Viridiplantae; phylum Streptophyta; class Magnoliopsida; order Solanales; family Solanaceae; genus Solanum; species Solanum ossicruentum. The sequence goes on from JAOTQR010015949.1 coordinate 43,920, forward strand.
CTTAATCTAGAAGGAGATTAATTTGAGGCAGAGGAGATGACTTAAGCTACTCAAAGACTATTATATGAGCATCCTCTACCATCTAAGTAAAGCTAACGTGGTCTTTTTTGCTCTTAGCAGGTTATCTATGGAAAGTACATCCCATGTTGAGGAAGATAAAAAAGAGTTATCTAAAGAGGTTCACCAACTGATATGATTAGGAGTTCAACTAGACTAATCGGGTAAAGGCAAGGTACTTATGCATAATGGGACTGCATCATCTCTAGTAGTGGAGGTAAAGGAGAAGTAAGATCAAGACCCTATCTTGCTACAATTGAAAGCAGATGTGCATAAATAGAAAGTGATGCCCTTTTGCCAAATGGGGAGATGGAGTATTGAAGTACCGACAAATTGTATGTTTAAGATGTTGATAGCATTCGAGAAAGGATCATGGCAGAGGCTCAGAATTCTAGATATTTCATTTACCCAGGATCGACTAAGATGTATCATAATTTGAGGGAGGTTTATTGGTGGAATGGAACGAAAAGAGATGTTGCTGAGTTTGTCTCTAAGTGTGAAACTGCCAACAAGTGAAAGTTGAAGATCAAAGGCCATATGGGGTAGCTCAGAACTTTGAGATTTCAGAATGGAAATTAGACGATTAATATGGACTTCGTCACAGGTTTACCAAGGTCTCACAGACAGCATATTTTGATTTGGGTGATAGTTGACAGAATGACCAAATCTGCTCACTTCTTGGCAATAAAGATGACTCTACGAAGGAGTATGCCTGATTGTACATAAAGGAGATTGTTAGATTGCATAGAGTCCCCTTGTTTTTCATCTCACATAGAGGAGCCCAATTCATTGCTCAGTTTTGGAGATACTTTCAGAAGGGCTTAGACTCGATGGTGAACCTTAACAATGTTTTCCACCCACAAACTAATGGCCAAGTAGAGCATACAATTCAAACATTGGAGGATATGTTGAGAGTCGCATCATTTCAAAGTTAATTAAGATGACCACTTGCCTCTAATTGAGTTTGCCTACAATAACAATTTCCATTCGAGTATTCAGATAACCCTATATGAGGCACTCTATGGAAGGAGATGTAGATCACCAATCAGATAGTTCAAGGTAGGCAAAGCAGAATTGATTGGACCAGACTTGATTCATCAAGCTATGTTTAAAGTAAAGATCATTCGAGAAAGGTTATAGACTACACAGAGTTGACAGAAATTCTACACCAATGCTAGAAGAAGAGACCTAGGGTTTGAGGTCGACGATAGGGTGTATTTGAAAGTGTCACCTGTGAAGGGTGTAATGCGATTTGGGAAGAAGAGAAAGTTGAGTCCAAGGTATATTATCCCTTATCAGATCATAAATAGAATGTACAAGATGGCTTATGAGTTAGAGCTACCACCAACGTTAGTGGCCATTCATCCAGTCTTTCATGTTTCCATACTTAAAAAGTGTTTGGAGTACCCACAGTTGGTTATGCTTGTTGAGAGTATTAGAGTAAAAGATAACTTGAGCTATGAGGAGATTTCTATCCAAATCCTTGATCGCCAGGTTTGCAAGTTAAGAACCAAAGAGATTGCATTTGTCAAAGTGTTGTGGAAACCAATTTGTAGAACAAACTATTTGGGAGGCGGAGGAAGATATGAAGACCAAGTACCCTTATTTATTCCTGCCTGCTGATGATGAGAGAGCTGATGGTAATGATTTCCTTCTAAATTCTTGAATTCTTATTCCTTGAGCTCTCCTTTCATTCTGAGTTTGATAGACGATAGAGCTCTAGAGTACAAGTGATTGATTTGATGTGTTGACTTTTTAATTGTTTAACTTACTGAGTTTCTTGATTGATTGATTGCATGAGTGAGATGATAATTGTTTGATTGTTAGACTCCATTGGGAGATTTGTGCATTGACTAGGTTTCCTAAATTTTTCTTCATTCGCAGACAAATGATCCCAAGGGGGAGATTATGTAACACCCCCTAATTCTTTCTACCCAGTGCAAGTAGATTCATAGAGAAAACTGAGAAAAAAGTTACTAGAAGAGAAATCATGAGGGCCATCTACAGCCCTTAGAGTGATCTACAGCCCATAGAAGAGGTCTCAAAAATCCCCGTGTGATTTGGTAAAATTTTCTAAGTCTAAGGCCAAAATACGAAACAACATATGACCCATAAAATAATCCATGACCTGTAGATTTGGTTCATGAGTTGGCGTCGAACATCAACTTTCAGTATATTGAGTTATGATTTATCAGACAACTCGTAGAAGAGGCATCATGGATTCTCTGCCAAATTCTAGTAACTCAAACTTTTGGATCCTTACCTATGAGAGGTTATCTATAGCCTATAAAAAGATCTACGACCCATAGACATGATCTCGCAGATCCAGTCGACAATTTTTGAGAAGGGTATTTTGTCTATTCCTATTCTCTTTTAATCCAATCCTTAAACATTCTGGACTTAATCAAAGTCCTAAAACAAAACCCCAAGCGTGTTTTTACCTTTCATTCACGCTTAGGAATTTTTGAGAGCACCAGAGGAGGGAGAAAAGTGAGGGTTTCAAGTTTAAATGTAAGGATCGACTGAAGTTTGATTTCTTCTTGGCATATTGAAGTGTAGAACTACGTTCATTTACATGTACTTGCACCTACTTGAGTCGAAATTGAGCATAAGAGTTGAGATTTGAAAAATCCTATTATTCTAATACTGAAATTACTACATTTATTATGAATTCTAATGGTGATGTATGAGATACTTGCTGCATTGCATAACTACCAATATGAAATTGAGATGTAATTCCATACTTAATTGCACAAACCCTAAACTACATGAGGTTTGTGAAATTCTATACATGGATTGAGTTGAGATTTGAGTGTGATTACCTGAGTTGAGTAACTTGAGCATAATTGAGCATGAGAAACATGTTGTAATTTAATCACACATACTTTTATGCATTTTACTTACACTACATGATGAGTCCAATTGAGTGAGGCTGAATGACTACCTGAGTCCGAGTTGAGTCTGATTGATTTTCTTGATTGACTAAGATTAATGAGAAATTGAGATGAGCTGAGTTGAGATAACCTAATGAGGTTGAGCTTTGAGTTGATTGATTGAATGTTATTGAGATTTGAGTTGATTGATGAGTGGAACATGTTTTAGTCTTGGGAGAGTATCGAGCACTGAGCTACGAGCGAATAAATAACTACACTAACTCATAGAACTATATTGCCATGTAGGATAGTCATACAACATATTCTGGTGACTCTTGTCCTAAAAGATGGACACTTATTATGGATCCATGAGAGAGTTGATCGTCCTTTACCTTGTAAAGTTTAGGACAGGCATGGCAGCGACGTCGCCTTTATTGTGCATCACCAAACTAACGGTGGTGGGATTGGATGTCGGTTAAGAGAAACTTCTAAGAAAAAACTTATTAAGCATAACATTTCTAAACTAAGTTTATTTCTATTGAGTCTATGTTAAAAAGCATGACTTGCTTTAAACTTGCATATTCATTTATATGAGTTATGAGTTATTTGAGTTAGGTTGAGTGAGTTTGAGCTTTACATTTCTTGAGCTATTTTATATACCAGTATATTCCATATAATGACATTCATTTAGACTTGCATCGTTTCATGATGCAAATATAAGTGATAAAGGATTTCCTCCGCGCATCATTGAGGTCCAGTTTAGTGTATTCTCAGAGTTAGTGACCCCTCCTTGCCTTTCAGAGGAGCCTTTTTATTTTTTCTTATTTTATAGAGTATTTTATTTCTTTGATTAGGTTATCATGGCCAGTCATAATACCATCTAGATTGTCAAGTAGAGACTTCATAGACATTGAGTAAAGGATTTTTTTATTATTATTTATTTTCAAACCTGTTCATTGGAGATTGTTTCATAAGAGTTTTACTTAACTATTAATAACTTTTATTTTGAGTATTACTTCCGCTGTTGAGTCGATGTGATGATGAGGCCAGGTGGTTCTCTTGGGGAATCAACAATGATTCCTCAAGTGTCGGTCATGCCAAGGGTATCTTCTTGGGGAGTGACATATAATAAACAAGTTTTTCAAAATCCGACTTCTGGACTCAACCAAAAATGGTACAAGATAACCTTTGGGAAGGATAAAATGGAAATTTGGTCAAAAATGCTAAAATTGACCTCTGAGGTCATTACATTAGATGACCATATAAAGAGCAAAAAACTAAAAGTGACTTAGTGGAATTTTTTCGATACTTGAATGATCATATAATGAAGAAATTTCAAAATAACTTTTGTGAGATTTTTTACATACGTGAATGACCATAAGGAATAAAATTTGAAATGTGACTTTAATAAGATCTTCTCAATACTTTGAACAACCATATAAGGATAAAAAATTGAAACTGACTTTAATGATTTTTTCAAATATTTAATTAAATGACTCTATATCTATATGTGTATCTATATATAGGAAATAAACTTAATCTTATCTAAATTTCAATAAAGGAAGAATATTATTTAATTCTTCATTCCTAATTCCCTATATAAACCTGCTAAAGTAGAAAAAGATTATTATAAAGAAATTTATAATGAGTTGCATCAAAAGTTTGCGTATTTCGCTCATTATTTTATATATCGTTAATATATGTTCACCAACATCGATATCTCATGTCCATCCTTATGAAGTTCTTATTTTCAATGCTCTTCCCAATAATGATGTACCTTTGTGGCATCATTGTGCATCTGGAGAAAAAGATTTTGGATATCATATTCTTAAAGTAGGCGATGATTTTCATTTTGAGTTTAAAATGAATTTTATCGGAAGTACTCTCTATTTTTGTCATTTTTGGTGGGGTGAAAAACAAAATGTGTTTGATGTTTTTAAAAAAGAGTTGTTTTATATTTGTTCTGATTCTGATATCCATACTTGTTATTGGAAAGTACAAAAAGATGGTTTTTTTGCTGGTCCTTCACTTGATCAACTGCAATTTATGCATGAATGGAAGTTGTAATATTGAAATTTGTATGAGTGAATGAAATATCTATATTAATATGGGATAAATTACTTTTGGTCCCTAAATTATTAAATAAACTTTGCTTTTTGGTTCTTGCGCTATATTTATTAATTTATTTTTAAGAGAAATTACAGAACTACTCAACTTATTTTTAAAAATTCTTCAATATTCCCTACCATATAAAAGTATTACAAAAATCCATATTTTTCATTCTCGCTCTTAACCTCAGATACTTAGAATTAAGTAAAATAATTTCTCTCGCTCACGTTTTCTTTTGCTAATATTATGCCTATTTTCTAGCAGTAGTCATCTAATAAGTGTCAAACACTGATCAGTTAACAACTGTCACGACCCAAACCTAGGGCCTAGGCGTGACACGGCGCAAGGGGAAGCCGAAGGGACCCCAAGCAAGCCTATTAGAACATCATTACACAACTTTGATCACGGAAGCAATAAATCAAGCATCAAGAGATAATAAAATGGGACAACCGGGCTAAGGGAAACCACTTTCATATCATAGATATCAAGAACAATAGAGTCAAGGTTCTTAGCATAGATACATAACATGTCCAATCAACACCTCTAATACTTAGATAAGAGCAGGGGTCAAGACAAAGTAACCGGTCTCACCCTTGTAGTCAAAATAGACCATAAAGAAGAATGTCTCAATACATAATAAGAGCAACATAGACTAAAGTCCCCAAAATGGAGGACTCACCAACTAGCTTGAGTAGTGTCGAACTAGCCACGTGGAGAAAGATGATCAACTTGGACATTAGTTCCGACATGGTGACATCATGTAGGCATAGATTATGTGTTAGTATATTTGAATGTCCCGAGTATGTAGGATGCAATGCAACAAGAATTAGGCATCATAATCAAAATGCGTAACAATAGGCAATAGGCATGATATAACAATATGGCATGCATGATCAATGCATAAATAAAACATGCTTAAGTAACTCATGCTCATATAAGATATCATATGTATAGAAGAGACAAACCTAGATTTCCAAGTACAAACCTCTTGGTAGGTTAGTGATGATGTCGCCTCATCAATTAGGTGGTGAAGTACAAACCCCTCACTAGGTTGGTGATAATGTCGCCCCATCACCTAGGTGGAGAAGTATAAACCCTTCCCTAGTTTGATTAGTACGAACCTCCATCTAGGTTAGTGATGATACCGCCCCATCACTAGGTGGAGAAGTACAAACCCTTTCCTAATTTGATGAGTACGAACTCCCATCTGGGTTATCCGGGTTCTTAGTCATCCCAAATTGGGCATGGTCTAATGCAACACTTTATATAGATTATGATCATATACATAAGCTCATTTTATCATCATATAGTCAATCATATCATTTCTCATGCTTTGGACCTTTAACTCCTCAAGAAACCACATTCAGACATTTTATCAAACACTTAGCCAGTGTGTAATGCTAGTATAAAACCATGAAATATAAAGATGAAATCATGCAAGAAAATCCATTGCAAAACCATCAATCAACACCTTGCAGCACCCTCAAGCAATATACATCAAAACCTCTTCTCAAATATTACAATAGATCAAAGATTTATAGCTCAAAACATAGCAAAACAGTCATAATTTCACATAGCTTTAACGTAGTGTGCAGTAAATTTTGTAATAATCAAGACCCATTTGTAAATCAACTTTAAATCATGCAATTTATGCAGAAGGAGGCTTGGGTATCACGGGTGAAAGGAACCAATGAAAGAAACCCACATACCTTAGCTTGGAGATGAACTTGGTGAAGATTGGATATGGAGACTTGAAGCTTGAAGAAGAACCTTGAAGGAGAACCTTAGCTTGGGATGAGGGTTTGGGACTTGAATTAGGGAGTGAGAATATGACTAAGTATTTGAGTGAGTATTGAAAGATGTTTTGGATAATATGAGGGTGAAATTTGGCTAAGTATAGGTAAAACAGGGTTGGGAACACTTAGGCCAAAGATCGAAAAGCCTTGGACCGAGATAAAAATCACTAGAAACAAAATACATAGGTCCACATCTGGTCTACGATGAGAACCTGTTGCGGAGGCCAAAATAACACATGTCCGCGACAACTGCGCATCACGGTGTTATCGCGGATCAGTTCTGGATAAGAAAAATTATGAAAATTGAAATTGTTAATCGTTTGCTCTTAATCGGGGTTAGACCCTTTTCCCCCTAATTTTGACCCCCTGAACAAGAATATGAAGTCGAATTTTTGATATCGTACATAGATCTTGAGATATATGGAATTTAAAATTCCAGGCATTTCGAGGCACACGGGCACTTTTTGGGGTCGTTTCAATAACTCGCACTTGGAAACATTCTTCCCCGATGTAAAAGAGATGTACAAAATAAGAGTAATCAACAATAAATCAGCCCCAAAAAGAATGCAACATTACAGCTAAAACACCATTTTGAAAATCTCAACATACATGTAAAATCATCATAAATTTGTTAACTTAAACATAAATACATATGAATGACATAGGGGCTGAAACATAAGACTTGTAATCACTCAGGGGACTTAGAATTAGTACCTTAAGATTGAGTGGAGTAGAAAAGATAAGGATACCACTTTTGCATGTCCACCTCGGCCTCCCAAGTAGCATTTTTGATTTGTTGGTTCCTCCAAAGGACCTTAACGGATACTACCTCCTTGTTCCTCAATCTCTTTACTTGCCTATCAAAAATCTGAACCAGAACCTCTTCATAGGTCAAGTTATCCTCAACAACACCCACAACATCAAGAGGCACAATAGCATTAGGATCACCAACACATTTTCTCAACATAGACACATGAAATACCGGATGAACCAAATTTATTTCACTAGGAAACTTCAACTCATAAGCTACCTTGCCAACCCTCTTCAAGACCTTATAAGGACCAACATATCTTAGACTCAACTTCCCTTTTTTACCAAAACGGACCACACCTTTCATTAGAGAAACATTCAAATAAACCCAATCACCCACCTTGAATTTAAAGTCTCTTCTTCTCACATCGGCATAGGATTTTTGATGACTTTAGGCCATCTTTAACCTTTCCCTAATCATCTTAACCTTCTCAAGAGCCTCCATAACCAGATCTATACCCATTAAAGCCACCTCTCCAGCCTCAAACAACCCAACCGGTGATATACAATGTCTCCCATAAAGAGCCTCAAAAGAAGTCATACCGATGCTAGAGTGGTAACTATTGTTGTAGGCAAACTCAATCAAAGGAAGATAGTCATGTCAACTACCCCTCAACTCTAATACACATGTCCTAAGCATATCATCAAGGGTTTGAATTGTCCTTTCGACTTGGCCATCCGTTTGAGGGTGAACTTTTGTACCAAGCCCCTTTGAAAAGACCTCCAAAAGTATGAAGTGAATTGTGAACCACGACCCGATAAGATGGACAAAGGAACCCCATGTAACCTCACTAACTCATGGATGTACAACCTTGCATACTCTTCAGCCCCATATGTGGTCTTAATCGGTATAAAGTGAGCCTATTTCGTCATCCTATCAACCACCACCCAAATGGAATCAAAACCTTTTCTAGTCTTGGGAAACCTAACCATAAAATTCATATTAATCACCTCCTACTTCCAAGTGGGAATCTCTATATCTTCAGTTAGGCCACCCGACCTTTGAAGCTCGGCTTTGACTTGTTGACAACTACGGAAACTGGAAAAAAACTTGGTAATGTCCCTCTTTATGCCTCCCCACCAATACATATCCTTCAAGTCTCAATATATTTTGGTGGAAACGGGGTGAATAGAGTAAGAAGAATTATGGGTCTTATCAAGAATTTTCTCCCTCAAACCATCAACACAAGGCACACGCAACCTACCTTAGTACCTAAGAGCACCATATCCCCCTTGGGAAAGAACCTCTTCTTTGCCCTCTTTCACCAAGGCCTTCAATTCAAGCAAGGAGGAGTCAAGATCTTGCTTTTCTATGACCTCATTAACCAAAAAAGACCTAGACCTATCAATAACCACCACACCATCATCACCAACCTCACCCCCAATCTAGCCAATTGATGCACCTCTCTAGATATCTCCTTGCCACCACCATCAACATGGACTAAGCTACCCATAGACCCCCTATTCAACGTATCTGCCACCACATTTGCCTTACCAGGAAGATACTGCACATTAGTCATAGTCTTTGAGAAGTTCTAGCCATCTCCTTTGCCTCAAGTTGAGATCTTTCTGAGTGAAGACATATTGGAGGCTCTTATGATTGGTGAACACATCCACGTGCACCCCACACAAGTAGTGATGCCAAATCTTTAATGCAAACACAAAGGTGGCTAACTCTAGATCATGGGTAGGGTAGTTTCTTTCATGTACCTTGAGTTGTCTAGAAGCATAAGCTATGACCTTACTATTTTGCATCAACACAATCCAACCAACCCAGGAAGCATCACAATACACCACAAATCCCTTAAGCCCATCCGGTAATGACAACATAGGAGTGGACACAAGCTTGCCTTTCAATGTTTGGGATCCTTTCACATTCATCGGTCCACACAAACTTAACCTTCTTTTGAGTCAATTTTGTCATAAGGGAAGCAATAGAGGAGGACCCATTCACAAACCTTCTATAATAACCTTTTAGGCCCATGAAGCTCCTAATATCCTATGGGGTCAATGGTCTAGGCCAATTATTAATCATATCATTTTTCTTAGGATCCACTTTTATACCATTCCCAGACACCACATGACTCAAGAATGCAACCTCCTTCAACCAAAATTCACACTTGTCATATTTGGCATACAATTTCTCCTCCCTCAATCTTTG
>JAOTQR010015950.1:0-17558 GCA_025774065.1 Solanum ossicruentum
AGAGAGGGGTATATATAGAAGTCCAACTTTTAAAAATTGCAACATAAGGGCCTCTTGTTGCCCATTGACCAATTGAGTCCCAAACTTTTGTATTTTAATTCCAATTAAGGACTTTCGACTTCCATTTAAATTTTATCTGCCAAACTCACTTGATTTCATACTCCCGCACCATAAGTTAATTAAATTGAAATATACCGCAATCCCCGAAATTTTCCAAATTCATAATTGATCTTTATTAAATTTATTACGGGGTCTAACAGAGACCGAATTTGCAATCAGCACGAAAAACTGAGTAGAAAAGTGGTCTCGACCCGATTTTAGAGCAATCGGATCGAAAAAGAATTTTTTGATCTGAAAACTGAGATAGTGAGGGTGCGTGTTGGGGCTACAACGCGGAACTGTCGCGGACCCATACTTATATCTTTTTTTCAATTTTTTTCAAAATTACATAGGTGCGAGACAGGTCTGTGTTGCGGACCTGTTACCTCGACTTGTTCCATATAAATTCAAAATTCTAAATCTTTTGAGGGGAATTCTAGACTTTCCCCAACCCTTTGTAAACTCAAAACACGATCAATTTAGGTCATTTTCATGAGCAAATAGGGTTTGAAAACCCATTCTAAGTCCTTCCTCACAATACTTGAAAATTAGGGCTTGAGAGAGAAGAAAGAAGAATGTGAGATTGGAGAATTCAAGGAGAATTCTTGATGGGTGATTTGAAGAGCTTTATCCCAGGTATGTAAAGCTAAACTAAAAGTATGAAATTATTCTCTCATATGCCCCATTGATGATCTTAGAAGATAGTTAAAGGTTAATGAGTCTACATGTATGAATCTTGATTGTTTTCTTGAAAGATTATATTTCTTACATGTATTTTCATATGTTGATGATCATCATAAACTTGCTTTCTTGAATTGGATATTTTCATGAGATATTGCATAACCCTATGTGTTAGCTTTTAAAAACATGCATGAAAGAAGATAGGAATTGAGTCTAGAGCCTTGATTGAGAGAGTTGATTGTGATTGTGATTGTGATGTGAGAATGATTTTGAATTGATAGAACTTGATAGTCCCTTGAGTCTCCATAAATGAACTCCAATGATTTGTCAATTCGATTGTTCCCTAATGATTGTTCTAAGCCTTGAGATATTGATTGAGATGTTAATTGATGAGATGATTAAAGTCTCTATGAGACTGATTGAAAGATTGTGTCTCCATGAGCCCGATTGAGATGATTGGATTGAGATAGTTTTATTGGATGGACTGCTTTATGAGTATTGAGTCATGGGAGGAGTATCAAGCACCGAAAGAGTAAGAGTTAAATCAGCTTGCACTCGTCAAACTACGTAGCTGAGCATAGGTGAGGATTAGGACCATCACATCATATATGTTGAGGTTCCCTCAAATTAGAAGTCCCTGAAATCAATAGAGGACTTATAGATTTGCTGTCTCCATTCGGACTTGTCCTTATGGTTTCGGTTCTTTCTCTACTTGGAAAGTATAAAATAATTGTGGCAACATTAGCGTAATTGTGGTATAGTCATAGACTCATAAGTGATTATTGTCAGATAAGAGAAACTCCCAGAAAGTTTCCAAATTGAGTAATCTGAGTCGAGATGAGGTGAGATGTGATGAGATTAGTCAAGTTGAGTTTCTTTGAGATGAGTCCCTCTAAGATGAGTCTGATTTAATTGATGAGTTGATTGGTTGATGGGCCACTTGTCCACTTGTTATTCTTGCTTTAGATAGACATTTGATATGTTAATTGTTATTATGTAGAGTCGATTCTTATTTTTATATTATTCTACTTGTTTTGGTTTCATTTAGCTATTTTACATACCATACATTCCATGTACTGATGTCACTCTGGCGCTGCATCATTTTATGATATAGATACAAGATTTGGAGATCGTCAATAGGCGCATTGTTGAGGATTTTAGACGTTCAGCTGATTAGTGAGCCCCCTCTACTTTGGAGGATTCATTATATTTATTTCATCTTGCTTTAGAGGTAGACACCTATTAGCTTTATTTTGATTGAGGTAGCTATGGGTCTGTCATTGATACCACCTAAGAGTGATAGAGGCTTCATAGACTAGAGTCGAACGTTGATGTTAAGACTTGTTGAGCTAGTTTCTTTCTACTAGCCTTTTTATTTATAATATTATTTTTGAGACTACATGATGATGTGCCCATTTACTTTCTTATGTCTTTCGCTGATTAGTATAATGTATGAATGAATGAATGAATGTGATGAGGCCAAATGGTTCGCTTAGGGACTAGCAATAGTCTCTGAGTGTCGGTTATGTCTAGGGTATCCTTCCGGGGTGTGACAAACTTAGAATCAGAGCATAGAGTTCAAATGTCCTAGGGAGTCTATGAAGTCATGTCTAGTAGAGTATTGTTTATAGGTGTATTGTGCATTATACTTTATAAGCAAGAGGCTATAGGAGATTAGGAATTGTTACACTTCTTTCATGGTCTGAATCGTACGATAGAGCTATTCTCTAAGAAATCTATGATGATTCTTGTGTTACTCTAAACCTTTTGACTATGCCTCATACACAAAGTGATAGAGATAGTAATATTTAAACTTTTTAGATGAAATCCCCTGTGATAAAGTAATCTGAATGGTAGAGAGACTGTATAGGCTTGAGAGAAGCCTACTAGTGTGCTAAGTTGATTGACTAGAAAGAGTTCCCTATTACTCATATGAATTGTGCAATTGAGTTAGTTCTAGATATACCCAGACCCTCTTATTCAAAACTTTCTTCTAATGTTACCCATGAGAGAGAAACTTACGTCTTTAAAGAGTTTAGTATTACCACCTAAGAATGAGATATGAGATCTTGTACCACCCTAAGTAAAGATGTCATTCCAGAGCCAGAATGATGACGGTAGGAAGAAAAGGACGAGATAGTGAGAGTTATAGTGATTAGGGCTTGTAATTTGAGATATATACCTATTAGGTAAGTAATGCAACGACAAATCGATTGCCATAAGTTTGATGAAAAAGTGATGAGTACCCTATGATTTTATGATGAGGTATAGAGCAATAGTTCTTGTTAGAATGTGATAGAGCATGCTCAAACTAGAAGGAAGTTATGCTAATATGTTATAGTATTCATACTATTGAGGGAGAAATGTAGATGTTGAATAGGGGAAAGAAGCGCTTTCAATGTGATAGATCTAAATTTTTTAAGTGAGAGTTCATGAGATTCATTGAGTTATGAGCCTTAGTCAGATAAGGAGATATGACTGAATAGGTGCGTGGTACTGAGTTGTAAGGAAAGTGATGCGATGGGCAGAGTACAAGTGCCCCTTAGGTAAGATGAGTGAAACAAGGATAGCTCAATAGATAAGAAGAAACTTGAGATGTGTACCCATGATCGTGTAAAGATGTGTGAAGCTCTAAGATATGGTTGTTACAAGAATCTAAATAGTATATTTGAGTTGTAAATATAGAGTAGGCATATGTAAGCATTCCTGGTCATCCCGAGAAACTAAGTTGATTGGGATGTATGGATAAATGATGATGAATGTTTCCCTTATTGTCTAAGTCCCATACAAATGAGTTTATGAGAGCACAAAAGTTGAGCATTAGCAAGCAAAAGACGAGATTAGATTGTAAGAGTTGTGGGAAGTGGTTATGTACACCATTAAGAGTAGCAAATATAGAGAGAGACTTCCATAGACACAAGACGAAGCTGAGAGTGGTATCTTTGAAGAGAGTCTTAATGGCTAATTTATTTATGCGACTATAGAATGACAGAAGAGCTTAAGATGCCTATTCTTGTGAATAATGATTCCTTAATTGTGTGATGGTATATGCTTATAGCCTAGCAGAGGGAATTGATTTGAAAAACTTGAGAGATGACCCTTGTGCTAAGGGGGAGATGGTGATGTGATAGATCAAAATAGATTTTGAGTGTTCGATGGTGATAGGTTGATATGGATGAGGCATTAAATTTTGTCACCTCATATATTTCTTATACTTCAGTGAATATGATAGTTTATTCCCATCTGGTATACAACTGTCAGGCCCATGGCCTAGTCCCATATACCACTTGTTGATTGTTATTCATGTTGAATTGTGAGGATGAAAAATGATGAATTCATTCATTAACTTTGATCTTATCCCATGAATCTAAGAGTTTTCAGTTCTATGTTGAATGAGATGTGACCTGAGTTATACACTATGTATAGTTCTATGAACTCAGAATGAGTCTTGATAGATGAGGGAGATTGTACTTCATTATGAATGTCCTCATATGAGATTTCTCGATTGAGTTGTGCTAATGATCGTTCGTCCCAATTTCTTTGAGTGATCCTATCTTCCCATGTATTGATAGAAATGTCGATGATAGTAGAGGAGTGATGGTTGATGGCAGAGAGTGAGAGTTCTTCATTATGATGCTATCTTACACATCCACTAACCTTCGGCTTGTTACGCCATTGTTGATGGTAGGATGTAGAGATGACGAGTTTCCCTTGGTTCAAATAGTGATGTTGATAGTAGTAGACGGAGAATGAGGGTAGATGAGGAGGAATAAATGTATCCTTATTATTGTGACGTTGGTGTTGTACTTGTGTAATGCAAGGGTAAAGATAGGGAGAAGGAGAGAGATGAGACTTTATTACATGCAATAGATAGGTAAGAGTATATTGGTATTTGAGTAGGAGCTTATTGAATGATGGAGGTAGAAGTGCTAAATAGGCTTGAAAATTCTAAGACAGAGTTGAAGTGGTTAGAATTATAGGCTTGAATGTGTGGTTATTGTTATGCGAGTATTGATGACAGACTATCGAAGACTTCATGATAGTGAAGTAGTGAAGAGGACTAATGATCTTCTAATGAAAATCCTCCGCTGAAGTATAGAGCTAAGTATTGAGGATTAGCTTTGTATATGATCATCTTAAGGGTAACACCTTGAGGCTCAGAAGTAGGCTTGAATGGAATAAGAGGATATTGATAGGTAGAGAGTTGAATAGGAGATATAAGCTTAAGTTGATAGAGTAAAGTGTCATGAAGAGGAGCACAATTGAGATGAGGCGCTAAGCTTGAGAGTGGTACATAGTGTCTTATGTATCGGTGGTCCTATTCTCGATTAGAGTTGATCCTTTCCTTCCTGAGTTCGAAGGACTAATTGTTGAAGTATTTAAATTATTCGAATTGATTGAGTTTTGACTTTCCATTCGCGCTTGATGGTGAAAATATCTGAAAGAATATCTCTATGCTTGATCTGAATCGATTTGTCTATTCTGAGTGACTTGTACTGTCTAAATTGGTTGATTGAGTATTTAAAGAAGTCTTGATCGTTATTCATTCTTGATGATAAGAATGTTGAAGGTAATGCCCTGACCCTTAACTAAATTGATTGTCTTTTCTTGAGTTGATTATCTATTCTTGAGTCTGAATAGAGATTGTTGATAGTAATGAGAAATCGAAAGATTGGTTTATAGATGTGAATGTTGAGTTGAGTTTTGAGTCTATTTGTGCCTCGATATCCACCTTTACTCATCATTCGAGGATGAATGATCCCAAGGGAGAGATGATGTAACGCCCGAGGAGATTATCAAAATGCTCCTAGAATGAAATCGTGTGCATAACGCATCTTTCCATGTTTGGATAAAAAATTCAAAATTGAATTTGCAATCAGCATAAAAAACTAGGTGAGAAAGTGGTCTTGACCCGATTTTAGAGTAACCGAATAGAAAAATAATTTTCTGATGCAAAAACTGAGACATTGATGGTACATGTTGGGGCCGCGGGCGTGGACCTGTCACATACCCACACTTGTATTTTTATTTTTTGATGGGATTGAATTTTTGAAATTACACAGGTGCGTGACAGGTTCGTATCACCGGACCTGTTACCTCGACTTGTTCCAACGAAATTCAAAATTATAAATCTTTTGAGTGACATTCTAGACTTTTTTCAACCCCTCCTAAACTCAGAACACGATCAATTTAGGTCCATTTCATGAGTAAATACGGTCTAAAATCCCATTTTAAGTCCTTCCTCATAACACTTGAAAGTTAGGACTTGAGAGAGAAGAAAGAAGAACGTGAGATTGGAGAATTCAAGGAGAATCTTGGCGGGTGATTTGAAGAGCTTTATGCCAGGTATGTAAGGCTAAACTAAAAGCATGAGATCGTTCTCTCATGTGCCCCATAGGTGGTCTTAGAAGAGAGTTGAAAGTCCTTGAGTTTACATGCATGAATTTTGATTATTTTCTTGAAAAATTATATTTCTTGCATGTATTTTCATATGTTGATAATCATCATAAACTTGCTTTCTTGAATTGAATATTTTCATGAGATATTGCATAAATTCTATGTGTTAGCTTTTAAAAACATGCATGAAAGAAGATAGAATTGAGTCTAGAGCCTTGATTGAGAGAGTCGATTGTGATTGTGATATGAGAATGATGATGAACTGATAGAACTTGATAGCCCATTGAGTCTCTATAAATGAACTTTAACAATTTATCTATTTGATTGTTCCCTAATGATTGTTCTAAGCCTTGAGCTACTGATTAAGATGTTGATTGATGAGATGATTAGAGTTTCATTGAGATTGATTGAAAGATTGTCCCTCTATGAGGCTGATTGAGATAGTTTTATTTGATGGATTATTTTATGAGCATTGAGTCATGGGAGGAGTATCGAGCACCGAAAGAGTATGAACTAAACTAACTCACACTCGTCAAACCACGTAGCCGAGCGTAGGTGAGGATTAGGACCATCACATCATATTATGTTGAGGTTCCCTCTGATTAGAAGTCCCTGAAATCAATAGAGGGCTTATAAATTTGCTGTCTCCATTCGGACTTATCCTTATGATTTTGATTCATTCTCTACCTGGCAAGTACAGAACAGCTGTGCCAATATTAGTGTGATTGTGGTACAGTCACTAGCTTATAAGTGATTGGTGTCCGATAAAAGAAACTCCCAGAATGTTCACAAACTGAGTAATCTGAGTCGAGATGAGATGAGGTGAGATGAGATGTGATGAGATGGTCGAGTTGAGTTCCTTTGAGATGAGTCTGATTTGATTGATGAGTTAATTGGTTGATGGGTCAATTGTCTACTTTTTACTCTTACTTTAGATAGACATTTGAAATATTGATTGTTATTATGTCGAGTTGATTATTGTTTCTATATTAATCTACCTGTTTCGATTTCATTCAGCTATTTTACATACCATACATTCCACGTACTGACGTCATTCTGCCGCTGCATCATTTTATGATGTAGATACAAGATTTGGAGATCATCAATAGGCGCATCTTTGAGGATTTGACACGTTTAGCTGATTGGTGAGTCTCCCCTACTTCGGAGGATTCATTATATTTATTTCATCTTGCTTTAGAGTTAGACACGTATTAGCTTTATTTTGATTGAGGTAGCCATGAGCCTGTCATCGGTACCACCTAATAGTGATGGAAGTTTCATAGACTAGAGTCGAACATTGATATTAAGACTTGTTAAGCTAGTTATTTTTGAGACTAGATGATGATGTGCCTATTTACTTCCTTATGTCTTCCGTTGATTAGTGGAATATATGAATGAATGTGATGAGACCAAGTGATTTGCTTGGGGACTAGCAATAGTTTCTGAATGCCGGTTACGTCTAGGCTACCCTCTCGGGACGTGACATACTACTTTAAAAATTGACCTTAATTTAATAATATTAAGTATTTTCTGCATAGAAATATATTTGTATAGTTATTATTGTCTACTATTTTCAGTTTTATAGATAAACATTGGAGTTTTGATTATTGCTACAAAATTAATTTTCTCACTATGCTAATTTACCTAATTGAGTATTTCTCACCTTTTCATCCAAAATATAATTTTTATGATTTTATGAAAAAAATCATGATTTTTTTTTAAAAATAAAAACACAATGAATTTTAAAAGAAGTTAACCCTGATAATGGAATGGTATAATAGACATTTTAAATATTTAATAAGAATAAAGGGAGAATTTGATTATTGTTCAAAGTTGGGTGATTTTCACACAAGTATAAAACAAGTTAAGTATATACAAATTTTGTGTTTATACATTTAAAAAGTTTTCAAAAATTAAACAAATCAAATGTATCAACATGATAATTATATACCGGCTATAGTAAACATATACAAGTTTTTTTATTTGTATAATTAAGAAAATTCTGAATTTATACCATTAGAAATCAAATCACATAAATTCTCAATTTATAAAATTGGGACCTGCAAGTTATACAAATGAAAATGAAAACATATAGCCATTTTTACTAAACATTGGTTGCCAATAGCAATTACAAAAACCTATTGTTACATTAATAAATTTACTAGTATATGTTTAACTAGTTGTGTTATTTTGTTTAAAAACTTTGGTGACTAGGATAGGCTAGCCCTAAAATTGAAAGGATCATGAAATTACCAATCCAATCCAACCTTAGAAGGGTCAGAACCTGGAGCTGGCGAATCTTTTATCTTTATTTTTTTTTTCATTTTTCCTTAGGATAATAACACCCATTGGCCATTGAAAAAAATCATTCATACAAAAAATAATTCACATTTTTTTTATTACATAAAATGGTCTTTCGGCCAGTGTTTCTCAGAAAACATAACTATTCATCTATTTTGCTTCTAATTTGGCAAGTTGTTATATCGATTAACAAGCTATTAATGTCCATGTTGGGCTGTTGACTTTCTTTCCTTTTTTTTTTTTTAAAAAATTATTTCTTTATATTTAGTAGTGCTATATTGATTTCTTTATTATAAAAAAGTTCTTTTTTTACTCCCTTCGTCTAACTTTAATTAACCCCTATTGACTTAACACATGAATTAAGAAGTAGTAAATAATGGAGTAACTTTATCAAATTACCCTTTGAATATAATAAATATGATATTTTGAAAAATGTTATAGGAAAATGAATATAATTAATTATAAAGGTAAATTAAGAACTAAATATAAAATTGTCTCTTGATTCATAAAATAAACAAATATGGTTGGACATCCCAAAATATTATAAGAGTCAAGTAAAGTTGGATGAGGGAGTATTTTTTTTATTTTGATTTTGGCGTTTTTCTTCCTTTTTTC
The DNA here is from genome assembly GCA_025774065.1 of Solanum ossicruentum. Lineage (NCBI taxonomy): Eukaryota > Viridiplantae > Streptophyta > Magnoliopsida > Solanales > Solanaceae > Solanum > Solanum ossicruentum. Next base: position 9,094 of record JAOTQR010015950.1, read on the forward strand.
TAAACTGGAACATTTTTTTTTGGCTATCTTAAAGTAAAATTAAAAAAAAAAACTTTTTCAATATTTAAATTTTTTTGTTGCTCTTTTTAAAGCTTTTTCCTTTCTTATTTTTTTATTTTTAAATTTGCCCTAGTGGGCTGATTTTATTTATTCAAATGAATAATTATAATTCGCACAAATTTCATATTTTTTGAGTTAATTTCAATTAATATTAGTTTTTTTAATAAAGATTATCAAAAAATCTCTTCTTTTTGATACAAAAAACGAAAGCAATGATATATGTAAAAAGGTATGAACATTAAGCGATTTTAATTATGATACATAGAGAAGTAGAAATTATAATTTGTATCAATAGATGTTACAATTTTATATCATTTAAGATATTTTTATAATTTTTTTAAAAAGTCAAAATTATATGATATAGATTGTGTATTTCTGTAATTTTTTGAATGAATGAATAATCCAAAATGTTGGGCCTCAGATTCAACAATCCAACGGCCCATTACATTAATGTAACATAAGTAAAAATAATTCAATAACGCTATCTTGTTTCCTAATTACACCTTGTCTGTTCACTTTCCCATCCGGATATCTCTGGAAGGCCTCGTTCACTCTGACCTTTCTTCTTCTTCGGTTTGGGTGATGAGCCATCTCCCCAATCAGCCGATCATCATCTTCAACAAAGATATCTCCATTAACTCTACCATCTGCTAACTGTAATCACTCCGTCTCTTGTCCATTGCAGTTTAATGATCCATTGGAGCCGAGTACAATGTTGATGTTTTTCGTGGTTCATGAGCACATCAGTCACTTCTATTACTCGCTATTAGTCAGCCCTCCTTTGTTTATTCATTTTCATTTCCTCTGTTTCTTTCCTTACTCATTCCTTTTTCCAGTACGAGAAGAAGGTATTACTTGCAAGAGTCATATGTCTTCTCTAGCCTTCAAGCAGTGGGTGCTTATCTTCCTTGTCCAGATGTATCATCATAGACCTCATTTTTGCTTGGGCTTTTATTGTAAGCTTATTTAGACCAACTGGTAGTAGATATCTCAACTCATAGCTTAAGATGACCCTTTTTTGAAAACTTTGCCTTCTCTTATATTGTCTCTGTAATCTTATGATATGTAATGGCTCCTTATGACTATTAATCCTCATGTAGAGTTATTTTCCTTGTTTTTATCCTAGTTGCTGCAATTTGTGTTTTCTCCATATTAACTATCCTCCTGAGTGACTGGCAGTTGTTGAAATGTATGACATCGAATTCTCTCTTCTCGATCTAAAGCTAAATTAGCCAGTTTATCTGCTAGCTGATTAGTTTCTCGAAATATATATTTGATGATAACCGGAAAATGTTGCATAATCATAGATATCTGCTCAATTTCTGTTACAACTTGTCATGGAATTTTCCATTCCTTTCTTCGTATCTTTCACACCACCAAGGAATTATTTTCTAGGATGATTTCCTTTCTTGATTCTTTCACTTCTATTGTGAAAAATAATGTCATTTTTGAAACACCCCTCATGTGCTTCGAATGCTCCATAATCGTAATTTTCATATATGTCAAAATTTGTACGTGATTTCGAAAATCTGAGTTCATATTCTCGATCAGGAGCAAAATTGAGTGAGAAATGGATATAATCCAGATTTTAGAAGACCTGTAGCTAAAAATAATTTTCGTTAATTTTATGGTTTCCAGTGGCTGTTCGCACCCAGGGCACGATGCGCCTAGGCACACTATTGTATATTTTGAAGTCCGCATTGCGCCTGGGGCGCGGGCCAATGTAACATTTTTCTTGGTTTTCTCATTTTGCCCAAGGGCATGTGGATCATAGCCCCAAGCTCACTTAAACATAAAATCACCCATACTTAGCAATTTTCAACTCTATAAGTCACAAAATCCTCTCTAAAGTCTCTCTAAGATTATCAATTCTCTCATTCAAATCTAAGGATTTCAAGCTCAATCTTGGAACTCAAGGATTCATTTCAAGCTCTAACTCTATTTTGAGTTCTTTTCAAGGAATTTAAGGTTTAAGGTATGTGGGTTTTCATCCATGGGTCCTTTACACTTGGAGCCCAACCTTCTCTTTCGTGATAATTGCATGATTTTAAGTTGTATTAGCTATGAGTATATCTTATTATGAAATATGAACATAAATCATGTTGGGATTTTACCAAGTATTGATTGATTATGCATGAATATTTATTTCAAGCTTATTGCATGAAATGATTATGTCTATCGAGACTACATGTTTTGAGCTATGAAATTATGAACTATTGAGCTTTTGTGATGGATTTCAAGTTACCCTATGTGAGGGTTTTACTATCATGTTGGTGGTTTGATTTGCATTGACTTTACTTATCTTGTTTTACTGTTGAATTGCATGATTTTGAACAAGTATCATGAACCCATCATGTATTTGATAAAATGACATGACAAGAGTTCTCAAATTATTGATGATCTATTACATGATTTACAAGATAAGTAACTTCATGATGATTGAGGTTTTTCAAACACGTATTGAATTTATGAAAAGTATAAAGTTAAGCCATATTTCAAGATTTTTTTACCTCTTATGAGCCATTCATGTTAAAGCAAGGGTTTATGTATGATTATGATCTACTCTCATTTTCAAGTTAGGCTCACTACTAGAGGTCAAGCATGTTTATGAGCTACTCAAGTCATGTTCTTACAAGCTATTCATGCTATGATTAAAGTATGATTATTTCAACTATTCCGTGAGATTTGACTTAGCAGCAATTGAGGCTTAAGATGGGGGCTCGACTCAAGGGGTCCTTACATAAAGTCTTTATTCTCTTAACTATGTGCTATCGTAGTATTATGATTATTAGCCTTGCTATACTAATGGATCCATCTAGTTCATGTTATCATGTTTGGTTTGCCTTGACAAGTAAACCACACTTTGCCAGGAGGTGTCATGCTCGGTCACCTAAACTGAGGGGGTGTCAGACCTCAAAGTCCAAATTCCAGCTACTTGGTCTATGTCGGTTGAGGTCTCTTTCCACATATATATGATATATTATGCAAGTTGAATGATTTACAAGCATGTTTTATTATAAGCATTAATCATGCATGCCATATTGAGATTATTTATCCATTGCTTATGATTTGCGTTTTGAATGTATTGGCTTATGTCTTTGTTGCATTGTACCCTGCATATTTAGTACATTCAAATGTACTAGCGCATACTCTATGCCTACATGGTATTACCATATAGGGACCGAAACTCCTTTTAATCATCCTCCACGTAGCTGGTTAGGTACTTTAGAGAAAAACATTGGTGAGTCCTCAAGTCCGAGGACAATATCTGAGTTACTTTTTCTATGTTGAGTCTTCTATATGTTGAACACTTTGTTATCATGAGGGTGAGCTCGGGAAGTATCTTGGCCCCCGCTCCATTCTAAGTTGGAGGTGTTGTTGGATACTATGTTAGGTTTATGCTATGAGCTTGACTCCTTTATGCTTTTATGAATATCAAAGACTTCCCTTAGTACTACGTCCCTTTTTATTATAACTTGTTGATACTTATTTTTCTTCCGTGATCGAGGATGTGTGAATGATGTGCTAAAAGACTTGTTTGGGGTTCGCTCGGGTTACCTATTCGTCGTATCACGTCTAGGCCCTAGGCTTAGGTCATGATAAGCTTGGTATCCGAGCACTAGGTTGTTAATGGTCATTGGGAAATCAAACACACCGCGTCGATTAGAGTTTTATTCATGGTTATGAAGCTCCCATAACTATGAATAGAAGGCTATGAGGCATTTCAGGAAATGTTTCACTTCTTCATGGTCTATATCATGCTTTAGACATAACTATAAGGCTTTTCCTCTAACTAGTGCTCTTGTTTCTTCTAGATCATGCCGATACCAAGGGAAAGGCTAAGGAGAGCCCATACTCCCAAGGAGCAACTGTCCTCTCCCGCTCCACAAGTTCCTCAAGATTAAGGGGTAGCCTAAGAAGAGTTCGGGGATGCCATCATAATGTTGGACCGTGTTATAATCAACCAAATAAACCAAGGGGCCCAAGATTCTCATGCTCCAACTCTGGCCTCAAGGGTGAGTGATTTCACAAGAATGAACCCACTAGAGTTCTATGGGTCCAAGGCGGAAGAGGATCCCCAAGAGTTCATCGATGAGGTGTATAAGGTACTATCTATCGTGGGGGTCAATTCAAAGGAGAAAGCGGAGTTGGCGGCCTACCAATTCAAAGTTGTGGCTCAAATTTGGTTTACACAATGGAAATTGGAGAGTAGAGATGATGATGCTATTCCTTAGGAGGAGTTTAAAGCCGCTTTTCTCAACCGGTTCTTTCCTATCGAGCTAAGAGAGGCGAAGATGATGAAGTTTATGAACCTCAAGCAACGTTCCATGAGTGTTAGGGAGTATGCCGTCAAGTTTAGTAAGCTTTCCAAGTATGCTCCACATTTGGTGGCTGACCCTAGAGCTAGAGTCACGCCCTGGCGACTATATGCAGTCTTTAACCTCTATTTAATGACCTTAACCTTCTCTATTGATTGATGGACAAGGTCAGACCCAATCAACTCCACTTCTCTCACCTCGAACCACTCAATTGGTGATCTAAATCTCCTCCCACACAAAGCTTCGTAAGGAGCCATCTGAATGCTTGCATGCTAACTATTGTTATATACAAATTCAATCAATGGTAGGTGATCATCCCAATTCCTCTTGAAATCAAGAACACAGGCTCTCAACATATCCTTTAACATCTAAATGGTACATTCTGCTTGACCATCTGTCTGTGGATGGAAGGCATACTCAAATTCACTTTCATACCCAATCTTTTCTGGAATGATCTCCAAAATTGGGAGGTGAATTGAATTCCTTTGTCCGAGGTGATGGACAAGGGAACCCTATGCAACCTCACAATCTCTTGGATGTACAACCTGGCGTACGCTTCCCCAGTGTTTGTTGTCTTAACTGCTAAGAAGTGCGCGAATTTGGTCATTCTATCCATAATCACCCATATCGAATCATGTTACTTTTGAGATCTCAGTAGACCAGTAATGAAATCCATATTTATCATCTCCCACTGCCATTCAGGAATCTTAAAGTTCTGAGCCAGTCCACATGGCCTTTGATGCTCAACTTTCACTCTCTAGCAATTCGGGCACTTTGAAACAAATTCAACAATATTCGTCTTTATTCCACCCCACCAATAGACTTCTCTCAAGTCATGATATATTTTGGTAGAGCCTGGATGAATGGAATATCTAGTGCTATGAGCTTCATCCATGATTCTATCACGAATACCATTAACATCTGGGACGCACAATCTATTTTGGTATCTCAATACCCCATCTCCCCTATGGAAATGACCATCACTTTCTGTTTATTGGCAACCTCCTTCAATTGGAGTAGGACAGGATCTCGATCTTGTTTTTCTTTCACCTCTGCCATCCAAGATGAAGCAGATCCATTCTGAACATTATCTCCTCCCTCTTTATTCTCCTCAAGTTAAACTCCTAATTGAGCTAATCAATGCACTTTTTTAGCTAGCTCCTTCTTTCCTTCCTCCATATGAGTTGTGCTACCCATTGACAACCTGCTAAGTGCGTCAACAACAATGTCAGCTTTACCTAGATGGTAGAGAATGCTCATGTCATAATCCTTGAGCAACTCCAACCATCTTCTCTATCGTAGGTTGAGCTCTTTCTGACTGAAAACATACTGCAAGCTCTTGTGGTTAGTGAACACATCCACCTGCACTCTATATAGGTAGTGGCACCAGATTTTAAGTGCAAGCACCACCGCTGCCAACTCAAGATCATGTGTTGGATAGTTCCTCTCATAAATCTTAAGTTGTCTAGAAAGATAGGCTATCACTTTCCCTCTATGCATCAACCTACATCCCAATCCAACTCTTGAAGCATCATAATAAATTACAAAAGCTTCCGCCCCATCGGCAAGGTTAGGACTGGTATAGTAGTCAGTCTAGTATTTAATTCTTGGAAACTTTTGTCACATTCTTTGGACCATTGAAACTTGACCTTTTTCTGAGTCAACTTAGTCAATGATGCGGATAAGGAAGAAAAACCCTCAACAAATCGGTGATAGTAGCCTGCCAACCCTAAGAAACTTCTTATGTCAGTTGGAGAGTTGGTCTGGGCCGTTCTTAACTGCTTCAATCTTTTGAGAGCATCCATTCGAATACCATTGTTGGAGACAATGTGGCCTAGGAAAGCCACAGACTTAAGCCAGAATTCAGATTTTGAGTATTTCGCATAAACTCGTGGTTCCTAAGTGTTTGGAGGACAATTCTGAGGTGATTAGCATGCTCCTCTTCATCTCTTGAATACACAAAAATATCGTCAATGAACACAATCACGAACATATCTAGATACTGTCTGAACCTCTATTCATCAAATCCATAAAGGCCACAGATGCATTCGTCAATCCAAAAGACATGACCAAGAACTCAAAATAGCCATATCTAGTCCTAAAGACTGTCTTTGGAATATCACATTCCCTCACTTTCAATTGATAGTAGCCAGATCTGAGGTCTGTCTTTGAGAAATAAGAGACACCCTGAAATTGGTCAAACAAATCATCTATTCTTGGGAGAAAATACTGATTCTTTATGGTGACCTTGTTCAGTTGCCTATAGTCAATACACATTCGAAGAGATCCCATGTTTCTTTCTCATGAATAGGAAAGAGGCACCCCAAGCAGAAACACTCGGCCTTATGAAGGCCTTCTCTAACAAATCTTTCAATTGTTGTTTCAACTCTTTCAACTCAGCGGGGGCCATCTTATAAGGTAGAATTGAGATAGCTGAGTATCAGGAAGAACGTCAATCCCAAAGTCAATCTCCCCATCTGGATGGACTCCGGGCAAATCCTCAGGAAACACTTCTAGAAACTTATTCACAATCGGGACTGATTCAAGAGTAAGGGACTCGACATCATCAGATTTAGCTCTCACAAGGTGGTAGATACAACCCTTAGAAATCATCTTTCTGGCTTTAAGATATGAGATAATCATTCCCTTAGGTGCTACAGAATCACCCTTTCATTTTAGAACCGGTTCATTCAAAAAGTGGAACTTAATGGTTCAGGCTCTAAAATCAACAGAGGCATAACAGGCGTGGAGCCATTCAATGCTAAAGATTAAATCAAAATCAATCATATCTAACTTAATTGGATCAATGATAGTATCCTTATGACAAATAAACACTACACAAGCTTTATAGACTCTCTCAGCTCGAATGGACTCACCCACTGGGGTAGAAATATCAAAAGGTTCAAGACTCTCAGGGGTTCTATCAAATCTACTGGACGCGTAAGGAGTTACAAAAGATAATGTGGCATCACTATCCATCAACAAATGACAATTAATAAAAAAGACTCGAATCATACCTGTCACAACATCTGCGGAGTTTTCCTGATCATGTCGACTACCTATGGCATACAAATGGTTTGTAGCTCTGCTTGCACCCTTAGTACCTCTATGATTTCCCTTAGCTAGCGGGGCTGGCGCAGAAGATTAAGCCCTGTCAGCCAACTTTTGACAATCTCTCTGATAGTGACCCGCTTGGCCATACTTGTAGCATACATCACTTCCCTCACGGCATCTCCTCAAGTGCAATTTACCATACTTGCCATATGCTTGCTTACCCAATGAACCTTGAGCCACATTTGGTTGGGACTGAGACCCATGTACTCCAAAATTCTAGGACCTCTGATCATTTCTGACTCTAGGTGCAGGTCCACTAACACATGACGGTGCTGGAAATCGATTCCCATTCCTCTTCTTTCCAACCTCATGGATGGATGTTTTTTCCTTCTTATTTCTGAATTCCTTCTTACCATGCTTCCTCCTTACCATGCTGCCTCTCCTTATCAGCCTATTGCACAAAAGTCATCAATCTCCCTATATCTATGTCACTCACGAGCATAGCTCCCCTCTATTCAACCCATCAACGTACATCCCCATCGTTCCCCTCATATTAACAACCATATCCCGAGCATAGCAGGATAATTGTGTGAACGTTAGTCCATACTCCTACACAGTCATAGCGCCCTTTTTCGAGTTCAAGAACTCGCTTACCTGTGCTTGTTTTCTTTCCCTTGGGAAGAAACGCCCAAGAAAACTTATTGGAACATAGCCCACGTCATCACGGGGGGCATTCTCTCCTTTACCCTCCTTCCATTAGTCATACCACAGTCTGGCCACACCCTTTAGTTGATAAGCATCTAGTTCCACTCTGTCAGCATCAGCACATGCATCACTTAGAACACTTTTTGAAGCACCTCCACATAGTTCTTAGGATCCTCGGTGGATGCAGACCCTATGATGTTAGACCCCGTAATTAGCTAATTGGAGGTCAATTGCTTATTCGGGAAAATTATTGTGATTGAGGTATATTTTAAATTTAACTAACTTATGGTGCGTGAGTATGGAATCAAGTGAATTTGGCGGGTAAAA
>JAOTQR010015961.1:0-17558 GCA_025774065.1 Solanum ossicruentum
TTATGTATTATATATTTTATCATATATTATATAATATATATTTTGATATATATATATATATATATATATATATATATATATATATATATATATATATATATATATATGTATATATCTTTCTATATTGTGTGCCCTCATCATCTAACATTATATACAGGTTTGGTAAGTCATATGCATTGCATGCATGTATACTTAGTAAATTTAAATGTTCTAACGCATACTTTTGCGTACATGATCTAACCATATAGAGACCGAGGACTACATTCATCCACTGTACAATGTCTAGCTTAGATCTCGAGATTTGCTTGTTGTGGCGAGTCCTATCTTCTAAGAACAAACCACCATCCCTCTACCTATGTTGTTTTATTTATGTTATTTACTTAAAGGTTAGCCTAGGGTATGTCTTGTGCCCCGTCTTATCTTATGACTTGAGGCATTGTAGGACATCTTGTAAACTCCTTTATTATTAAATGCTAAGTGTTGTGATTAGGGATTATGCTTATGGATAAGGCTATATTTTGGATATAGTTATGTGAATTGGTTATGAGCTTTTGATATGGTTATGTGTATGATGCGAAAGATCCTACGTTCCAAATTTCCCCCATCGAATGATCATACTTACCCGCCCCTTAGTATATGTATATGTGCTATGTGTTATGCGGAATCATGTTTATCTCTTTTCCTATGACATCTACATAGCGTGAATCCTATTTTCCCATCCCGTAGAACTATATGTTCACTATTCATTTATGCTTCCAAATCGATGATGTGAATATAGATACTTTGAGGATTCTTTGGTGACTCTAGGGTTTCCATTTTCTAGGTCACTCTTAGGCCCTAGGTTCAAGTCATGACAAGCTTGGTATACAAGAACTAGGTTTGTAAATGATCCTTAGAGTCCAACATGTAACACGGAGTAGAGTCCTATTCATGGGTGTGAAGTGTATCATGCCTATGAATAGGAGGCTATGATGAAGTTCTAGGAATTGTCTAACTTCTTCATGTCTTATGTCATACTAGGGGTCATATGTTTGGTTTCATTATCTTGTTGGTGTCCTTGCTCCATTACAGAAGATGGCTCAAGGAAGAGCTCCCCAACCAAGATCGGCCTCGGCCAATGAGGGTCAAACACCTCAAGGGACTATGGATGAACATATCTCTAATGGTGAATTCTGTATGACCTTTTCTATGCTTCCCCAGGTGGTGACCTCTCAAACTAGGCAAGCTAATCTCCTTCGGGATCCCCCCCGGCTTCTAGGGTGAGAATTTCACCCAGATGCATCCTCCAAAGTACTATAGGTCAAAGGCTGATGAGGATACTCAAGAGTTCATTGATGAGCTCACTAAGGTGTTGACTATTATGGGTGTCATTTCATGAGGAGAAGTTGAGTTAACATCCTTTTAGTTGAAAGATGTAGCCCAAGTATGGTACAACTAATGGTCGATGGAGACGGTTTGTGGTAATACTGATAATTAGGAAGAGTTCAAGTTTGCTTATTTGGATCGTTTCTTCCCACTTGAGCTTAGGGGAGCTAAGATGATTGAGTCCAGTGTGAGGGACTATGTCCTCAAGTTCACTAAGCTCTCTAAGTATGCTCCTATGCTGGTGGCTGACCCCATGCAAGAATGCACAAGTTCATTTCCAATATCTTTGATTTGGTTGTGAAGGAATGTTGTATGACTATGCTTATTAGGGATATGGAAATCTTTTTGCTCATGGTATATGTTGAGCCAATAGAAGGGAAAAATGCAAGGAGAAGAGAGTGCATGATCCTAAGAGGGCCTATTATGATGGTGGGTTCTCTAACTCCAAAGGTGGTGGTTATGGTTTCTTCCATTTCTAATGATCGGGTTAATAATGCTAGAGTGCCTCCTCCTAAGGAATCGGTTGGTGGTGGACCATGGTTTCCTCAGTGTGACAAGTGTAGAAAGAATCACTCGAGCACTTATTAGAGAGAGTTGGGTACGTGCTTTGGGTGTGGTTACAAGAATCACAAGGTCGCTGATTCTCCTAAGTATTCTCAAAAATGGCAAGATCAAGTGGTTCAAGGTGGGTAAGTCCAACCAAGGGGTCCATAAGGTGTTGCCCCGAGGAAGAATAGGTTTATACTCTTCAGCACGTCAGGAGATGGAAGAGGCTCCAGATGTTGTGACTGATATTTTAAAAATCTTTGATTTTGATGCTTACGCTTTGCTTGAACCGGGTGCAAATTTGTCTTTTATGACTCCTCTATTGGCTAGTTAGTTTGATTTGAGTCCTAAAATTTTGAGGGACCCTTTTTTAGTTTATACCCCCATGGGCGAATTTGTTGTTGCGCATAGAGTTTATCGGGGTTGTCCTATTTCTATATTCAATAAAGTCTTCCTGTGTGATCTTGTGGAACTTGAGATGTTTGATTTAGATGTGATTCTCGGAATGGATTAGTTGCATGCATCGTATGCCTTTATAGATTGTAGAACCCGAAGGTCAACTTCCAACTTTCAGATGAGCCTGTTCATAAATGGAAAGGTAGTGACTCCGCTATTAAAGGTCGATTTATTTCCTATCTTAAGGCCTGGAAGATGATTCCAAAGGGTGTATTTACCATATTGTGAGGGTGAAGAATGTAGAGTTCAATAACCTACTCTTGAATCAATCCAGGTGGTGAATGAGTTTTCAAATGTATTCCCTGAAGGCTTGCCTAGTATTCCTCCGGTAAAGGAAGTATACTTTAGCATAGATCTTCTCCTAGATACTCAACCTATCTCTGTTTTTCCTTATTGTATGGCACTGGCTGAGTTGAAGAAGTTAAAGGATCAGTTGAAGGATTTTTTAGATAAAGGTTTCTTTAGGCCAAGTATATCTCCATGGGTTGCTCCGATGTTTTTTGTAAGAAAGAAAAATAGATCTCTTCAGATGTGCATTGATTATAGGAATTGAATATGGTAACCATCAAGAATAAATTTCCATTTCCTAGAATCAATGACTCATTTGATCAACTTAAAAGGGCTACTCATTTCTGAAAGATTGACCTTCATTTCGGTTATCATCAGTTGAAGGTTAAGGAGTGTGATATTCCCAAAATGGCTTTTTGGATTCGATATGGGCATTTTGAATTTGTGGTAATGTCATTTGGTTTAACTAATGCTCCGGCCGTGTTTATGGATCTTATGAATTGGGTGTTCAATCCATTCCTTGATAGCTTTGTAGTTGTATTCATTGATGATATTTTCATTTATTCCCAAAGCAAGTGGGAGCATATGGATACTTGCGGTGGGTTCTTCAAACTTTGAGGGAGCATAAGTTGTATACCAAATTTAGAAAATGTGAGTTTTGGTTGGGTGAAGTAGCTTTTCTTGGTCATGTGGTATTTGGTGATAGTATAAAAGTTGACCTGAAGAAGACTGAGGCCTTCAAGGATTGGCCTAGACCATTGATTCCTTCAGATATTCGGAGCTCCACTATGTTGGCTGAATATTATAGGAGGTTTTTTAAAGTGTTCTCATCTATTGCATCTGCATTGGCTAAGTTGGCCAAAAAGAAGGCTAAGCTTGTGTGGTCGGATGAATGTGAGAAAAGTTTTCAGACCTTGAAGGATCGGCTTGCATCGGCCCCTGTTTTGACTTTACCGGATGGCTTAGATGGGTTTGTGGTGTATTGTGATGCCTCTCAGATTAGGATGGGTTGTGTATTTATGCAACATGGTAAGGTGGTAGCTTATGCATGAAGGCAATTGAAGGTACATAAGCTTAATTACTTGACACATGAGCTTGAGCTGGCGCCGGTGGTATTCGCTTTGAAAATTTGGAGACACTATTTTTTATGAGGTGAATTTTGATTCCTTTACTGATCAAAAGAGTTTCCAATATGAGTTCACTCAAAGGGATCTTAACTTGAGGCAAAGGAGATAGTTGGAACTCCTAAAAGACTATGACATGAGTATACAATATCATCTTGGAAAGGCGACTGTTGTGGCCGATTTTCTTAGTAGGCTAACTATGGGGAGTGTGGCTCATGTTAAGGAGGAGAAGAATGAGTTTGCAAAGGATGTTCACTATTTGGCTAGGTTAGGTGTTAGGTTGATTGACTCTAATGATGGTGGCATTCATGTTCAAAATAGGGCCGAGTCTTCGATGGATGTTTAAAGGCTAAGTAAGATCTAGATCCATCATTGGTTAAATTGAAGAAATTGGTTGCCGAAGGAAAGATAGAGGTGTTCTTCCAAGGGGGAGATGGTGTGCTTTGATATCAAGATCGATTATGTGTTCCAGATATAGATGATCTTAGGAGGGTAATCATGAGTGAAGCCTATAACTCTCATTATTCTATTCATTCTGCATCTATAAAGATGTATCGGGATTTGAGGTAGGTATATTGATGGCATGGCATGAAGAAGTATGGCCAAGTTTGTATCCGAATGACCTAATTGTCAACAAGTAAAGGTAGAGCACCAAAGGCCTGGTAGTTTGACTCAAGACATTAAGATTCCTACTTTGAAGTTGGAAGATGTGAATATGGATTTTATGGTTGGTTTGCCTAAGACCCAAAGGCAATTTGACTCCATTTAGGTTATCATTTATCAGATGACCAAGTCAGTTCATTTTCTACTGGTTAAGACTACTTTTAATGTCGAAGATTATGCAAGGTTGTACATCTAAGAGTTTTGGTGAGGTTGTATGGTGTACGTAGGTCTATCATATTGAATCGTGGTACCCAATTTACTTATCACTTTCGGAGGTCGTTTCAAAGAGGACTTGGTACTAAGGTAAAGTTGACCACCACATTTCATCCTCAAACCGATAGACAAGCCGAGAGGACAATCCAAACCTTGGATGATATATTGAGGGCTTGTGTGTTAGAGTTCAAATGTAATTGGGATGACCATCTTCCACTCATTGAATTTTCTTATAATAATAGCTTTCATGCTAGCATTGGTATGGCACTGTTTGAAGCTTTGAATGGTAGGAGATGTAGGTCTTCGGTAGGGTGGTTTGAGTTAGGAGAGATGGCTTTGGTTGGCCCGTATTTGGTGTTGTAGGCTATGGAAAAAGTGATGTTGATTAGAGAAAGGTTGAAGACGGCCCAAAATCACCAAAAGTCCTATTCGGATGTTAGGAAGAGGGACCTTGAGTTTCATATTGGTGATTAGGTGTGTGTGAATGTCTCACCTATGAAGGGTGTGATGCGGTTTGGAAAGAAGGTCAAGCTAAGTCCTTGGTATGTAGGCTATTATGAGATTGTTGAGCTAATAGGAAATGTGGCTTATAGGTTGGAGTTCCCTCTGGATTTGATCTTACCTTGTCTTCCATGTATCAATGTTGAGGAAGTAGGTTGGTGATCCTAGTATTATTTTGCCTTTAGAAGGGGTTGAGGTTGAGAAGAAGTATGGATGGAAATTTTTGATAAGCAAGTGAAGCAGCTTCGTAACAAGGATGTGGCTTCGATTAAGTTGCTTTGGATAAATCAACATGTGGAGAGTGCTAAATGGGAGGCGGAGTTGGACATGATGAAGCAATATCCCAATGTTTTACACTCTACTTAAGCCTAAAGTATTAGGTTCTTCCTTTTCCAAGTGGTCCTAACTCTTACACTCTTGAATCTTATGACATGATACGCATCATGTGCACCAAAATGATTTATATGATGTTGTGAATGATTTGAATACTTTTTAATATGAGTTTTAATAACTTTATTATTTTCAAGTAATAAAAATACATCGTAGCTTGTGATTGAATATTTCATGTTCTATGTCAAGCCTCATTCTTGCACATTCGTGTACGAATATTCCTAAGGAAATGATGACATAAGGGCCTCGGACATTGTATGATCTCATTGGAGCTTCAAAATTTTGGTCTCAGAAAGTTTCTAACCAAAGTTACGCTCAATGTGAGCCCTCAAGGTCTATGTGAGGTCACACGGCCCCTGTGGAGCCTCCATGGAGTGGCCCTTGGACTTATAAGGCTGTTTGGTCCTTTAACATGGAGTTTTAAACTAAGGCACACTATATATGGACCCTCATAGTCTGTATGACATCTTACAGACCGTATGGTGGGTCATGTGGTGGCCATAGCCTTGAAATTCCATTGTTTGGGACTAAGTATAGGGGTATGGCCAAGTATATGGTCCGTACAAGGCGATATAGCCCGTATGGCCTCCCATATAGCTTCCAGAGTAAAAGTTTTCTAAGTATAGAATTATCATCTCGAAACTTCATCCTGGGAGAATTTTTTTAAAGGAGATGGTACGGGCAACCATATGGCTCGTGTGGCCTTGTACAACTTGTGTGACCCTCCATATGGGCGATTTTATTAAAAAATTCAAGTATGGGATTGTCATTTCAGACCTTTGTCAAGTGAAAGTTTTCGCAAGTGTTAGATCACGAACAAGTATACGGTCCGTGGCTACAGTCCGTGTGGCATGTCACGGACCGTATGGTCCTCCATGAGGCAACGTTTTCATTTTTTCAACTCATTTCATTAATGGCATTTCCATAATTATGGTTTATTCTAAGGGTCTTTTGTGACTTCGTATGCTACCTAAAAACTTCCTAATGACTTAAACTTTATTCCTCTCATTCAAATTCATTCCTCCTATTGAAAATTCCCTCAAGTGTCTCTCGAAGAACTCTAGTGGAAATTAAGCTTGGGGATCAAGGAAGGGCTATATCTTCACTGAATTTCTTCTTGAATCTTCTTCGTTAGCTATGGCATGTAGGTTTGATTGTTGGTCCCTTTCAATCAAGAAGACCCAAACTCTTTTCAAGTGATTTTCATGGTTTTAGCTTACTTTAAATATGGGTTTTCAATATTATTGTTTATTGAATTCAATTTTTGCATGAACTATGTTTATTTATTGATTTTAAAGTGAATTAAGACTAAGAGGATGAAATATATTGAAGTTATGAAGTATGAAAGTGCATGTCCCCTTTAAAGCTTGATTTGTGCATGGGTAAGCTATATTACGATTTAAATGTGAATTTTACTTATGTTTTACTTGAATTTCATAATGTATTGCTGATTTAAGTTTGAATCTCAATTACCCATGCTAATCTCATCTCATTCATACCATATATATTTATGAGCATTGGGTTTTTATGAAAATTATGAAGTTGGTTAAGCCCAATTATATTTATGCAAATGATTTTCATAATATGTTGGTTATGACAAGAATGTGATCACATAAATATCTATTGTTATGACTCTTTGAGCATTTTGGGTGCTTGCACCATGTCGCTAGATGAATGAGCTACTCCTATGCATGAAAATCATGATTATGAACTATGATTTGGCTTCTGAGCGTAATTGTGCATTGAAATGATATAAAACGAATAATGCCTCTTTCGAAAGCATGTATATATAAGTATTCTCGTGGGATGTTTTTACTTAGCATCGATGGATTAGGGGCATAAGGGCTATCCATAAGAGTCCTCTCCCTTTCCTTGAACTACGTGTTAGCATTGTTGTATAGTGGCCATTACCAAAAAGACTGTTTCATAAGGAATGGTTACACATTTGATATGATATGTTTTGACATAGAAATCCTTCTGAAAAACAAAGTCATAAGGAAGGTGTCCATCAAACCGAAATGATGTGATCATAAGGTGCGGTATAGATTACCTTAGTAATTAATCTTCTTTTACATGTGGGAGGTCTACATCAGGCTAATCATGTAATAGCTCGCATGGTTTTGTTTTTATTTATTATAGTGCATCCCCACTATATATATGCATTTGTGCATTGCATGCATCATATATTTCATGGCTTAACATATACTATATCTTTTGACATATATATTTTTTCCTATATTATGTGCCCTCGTCATCTAACATTATATGCAGATTTGGTAAGTGATATGCATTGCATGCACGCATACATAGTATATTCAAACGTACTAATGCATACTTTTGCCTACATGATCTAACCATAGAGTTCTGAGGAATACATTCATCCACCGTATGACGTCTAGCTTGGATCTTGATATTTTCTTGTTGTGGTGAGTCCTATCTTCCAAGGACAAACCACCATTCCTCTACCTATAGTATTTTATTTATGTTATTTACCTGAGGGTGAGCTTGGGGTATGTCTTGGCCCCCATCCTATCTATGATTAGAGTCATTGTTGGACATCTTGTAAACTCTTTCACGGTTATATGATAAGTGTTGTGATTGGGGATTATGCTTATGGATATGGCTACCTTTTAGATATCACTATGTGAATTGGTTATGAGCTTATGATATGGTTATGTGTATGATGTGAAAGATATTATGTCCTGAATTGCCCCCAGAGAGTAAGTCATACTTACCCGCCCCTTATTATATATGTGTGTTATATGTTATGTGGAATCATGTTAATCCCTTTTCCTACGACATCCCCATAGCATGAGTCCTACTTTCCCGTCCGTTAGAACTATGTGTTTGCTATTCTTTTGCGTATCTGAACCGATGATGTGAATATAGATACTTTGAGGCTTGTTTGGGGACTCTTGGGTTCCCATTCGCTATGTTACTCCTAGGCCCTGGGTCTGGGTCATGACATCACTACTCATACTAACATGCTATCTCACAAATTCATAAATTGACCTACCCTACTAACCTACTAGCCCTCTACTCTAATACGCAAACTGCACTCTTTTCTATCTAAGGTCATGTCCTCTATGAGATGAAGTTTTGTCATATCTTGTTTGATCACCTCCCCTTAATACTTCTTCAGTCTACCTCTACCACTCCGTGTATCCCCTAAATCTAACTTCTCGATACTCATTCTCTTCACATCTCCTAACCAATACAGTTGAGCTTCCCTTATCTTATCAATTTTAAGGGCTACCTCTAGTTTCTCCTGGATGATCTCATTCCTAATTCTATCGCTCCTGGTATGTCCACATATCCATCTCAACATCCTCATCTCTGCAACCTGCATCTTCTAAACATGTGAATTCATAACTGGCCAACACTGCACCCCAATAGAGCAAAGATGGTCTAACCACCATTCTGTGAAACTTGCCTTTAAGCTGAGTTGGTATATTTTTATCACACAACACTCCTGAGGCAAGCCTCCATTTCGTCCATGCTTCCCCAATATATTGTGTAACATCATCGTCGATATCGCCACTACTCTAGATGATGAATCAAAGATGCTTAAAGCTTTCTCTCTTAGGAATAGGTTGAGTGACAAGATTCACTTCAATGTCTGCTTCATCTCTAGCAACACTGAATTTACACTCCAAGTATTCTATTTTGATTTTGCTCAAATTGAACCTCTTGGATTCCAAATTATATCTCCAAACCTTCAATGTATCATTAACTTTGGCCCGAGCCTCATCAATTAGTACTATGTCATCTGTAAATAGCTACATCATGGCACCACCTTTTGTATAGACCATGTCAGCTCATCCATTACCAAAGAAAAAAAGAAAAGGGCTCAATACAGATCCTTGATGGAGTCCATCTCAATAGGAAAATAGTTTGGGTTTCCTCCTACCATTCTTACTCGTTTTCTAGCTCTGTAATACATATCCTTTATCACCCTAATATACACCATTAGAACATCTTTCGCCTCTAGAAATCTCCATAAAATATCCCTCAGTACTTTTTCATAGGCCTTTATAAGGTCAATTAACACCATATAAAGGTCCCTCCTTCACTTCCTATATTTCTCCAAACTGGTTCTCAAAAATAGACACTACTTTCCTCAGCCTCATCTCCACCACTCTCTCCTAAACCTTCAAACTGTGGCTTAACAACTTGATACCCCTGTAACTGTTACAACTTCCAATATCACCCTTGTTGTTGTACAATGGAACCATTGTACTCCTCCATTCATTGGAGATCTTAGTAATATTCATAATAGCATTAAACAACTAAGTCAACCACTCAATACCCTCTTTAACCATGCTCTTCCAATAATCCACCAGAATTTCATCGGGTCCGATCGCTCTCCCTCTTTTCATCCTACTAACAGCTCATCTAACTTCCTCAACTCTAAAATGTTTGCAATAACCAAAATCTCGATACCTATTGGAGTGTGCCAAATCACCTAACTCAATATCTCTGTACCCTTTTTTGTTTAAGAGTTTATGAAAGTATGCCTGCCACCTTATCTTTATGGAATTCTGATCTGCCAACACCTCACCCTTCTCATCCTTAATGCACTTCACTTGGTCCAAGTCATGAGCTTTTCTCTCTATGACCTTCACAAGCCTTTACAATCTCTTATACTTGCCTTTTTTGCCTAACTCGACATACAACCACTGCTATATTAGAACTCGTTACTTCCATCTTCGCTTCTGTCTTCACCACTTATAAATATCCTTTACCATTATTTTTTCATCCTCTTCCCAAAATTCCAACCACTTCGTGTAGAAAATATTCTTGGCTTTCACTTTGCCTTGAACTTCTCTACTCCACCACCAATCACCTTAACTTCACCAAGGGTCCCTCTCAAACCCCAAGAACCTTGGTTGCAACCCTCTTAATGTAACCAATCGTGGTATGTCACATAGTTTTCACATCTCCACTACTACTCCAAGCCCCCAAATTACTTAACTTATCCTCCATTTCCCGCAAAAGAGCAAGAGTCAGGCCACCCCATCTAATCCTCGATCGAGCATAAGTAACCTTCTTCCTCTTGGCCCTCTTAATCTCCACGTCCATTACTAGAAGTCTATGTTGAATGGAAATTTTTAACTTAGAATTACCTTACAATTCTTACAAAGGATTCTATCACCCGTTTGGAGGAGGGCGTAGTCAATTTGGGTGTTAGCAACCGTTCTATGAAAGTTAACCAAGTGATTTTCTCTCTTCAGGAAACATGAGTTAGAAATAACCAAATCAAATGCTTTAGAAAATTCCCAAAGAGACATCCCACCTCCATTTCTCTCCCAAAAACCAAAGCCTCTATGGACACCGTCAAAACCACTACAAATGGCACCAATATGCCCATTAAAATCTCCCATGATGAAAATCTTTTTTGTTGCTGGTATACCCCTCACAACCTCATCCAATCTTTCTAAAAGAGCTTTTAGCCTTCATCATCTAGGCCCACTTGGGGTGAATTGGCACTAACTATATCCACAATATGACTACCTACCATGTGTTTAATAAACATGATCTTATCATTTGTCTGCTGACCTCCATGACATACTCCCTAAGGTCTTCATATACTAGGATGTCTACTCTATTCCTATCCCTAGAACCACCCGAGTACCATCATTTAAACTTGTCTATGTCTCGCGCCTTAGTACCTACCCATCTGGTCTCTTGGCACATGCTATATTAATTAGTCTCTTCTTAAAGCTCTTCACTAACTCTATAGACTTTCCCGTAAGTGATCCTATATTCCACGTCCCTACTATCAACCTAAGTAGGCCCATTCCCCTCTACCCCTAGCCTCCGACTCCAACCGAAATCATGACCCTAATCCATCATTAGACCCCAACACCACTAAAGTTCACTAAGAACTACTAATTCAACAATTATAAACAATAAAGAATCACAATATCTTGAAACACCAATCCGAAAATACAGAACAATAAAGCTAAACTATAATTTAGAATCCTATATAAAAGAGTCACAAAAAAAGAAATAATCACAATGTGGAATAGACAACCCACAACACCAAGATGCTCAACACATGAGAAACAATCACACTATGTATAAAGTAAGAACATAGCAAAACAATAAAATCTATTGAAAAATGTAACAAGCAAGAAAGAAATATTGAACATATTTTATAATTGATAGGAAATATTAAGCAAGGGATATGAAAAACAATAAGAATCAGCAAGCAAATAATGCCAATATAGGAGAGAGAAGAGAAGCTAACCAGAACAAGAAATTAAAAAAGAAAAAAGGAGAAATATATAGAAAGGAAATCATGCAAAAATAGGAGAGAGCAGAGAATTTGAGAAGAATAGGAAGTTGAACAAGAAAAAAGGAGAAAATGGAGGATATCACCTGATTAATCTAATTGGAAAAATTAATTGTTGAACGCATCATCGAAATGTGCAGTTGCCTGATAGAAAATGGTTCTAAATCACTGTCGTGGTCTTGTCATCACCAGAGATGACATCATTAGAATCTTTAAATTGCTGTATGTAGATCTGAGATGTCACCGAAATATGGAAATCCCAATGTACGGTGTTGGCAGAACTAGGGTTTTCTGATTTGAATGGGAGAAACCCTTTGTTTCAAAAATGGACGTTGTAGTTCAAGTCGCCGATTAGACAGTGAATAATGTCGACTAGAAGCATCCAATGGAGGAGGGAGGAAAGTCGAAGTATAAAGAGAATGGAGATACTGTAAAGAAATTGAGAGTCGGCTAGTAAATGATTCGTCCGAGAATCAGAGTCACACGTCAGCAGATGTAGAGTTGACACTGCAAGAGAATTGATATGGAGTGTGTATGACAGAATCAAGCTAAAATTCTTAATTGTAATTTTAGATAGAGACAATAAATATTTTTGACATTTTAAAAATGTGCTTGAAAAAACATAACGATGTTTTCTATGACAAGGAAGGGAGATAAAAGATCCAAAGAGAGGGTTGTCTTATGGAGAAGAAACGAAGGAAGAAGGTGGGTATGAAATTATAAATCAAAGGTTCATATGAATAAAAATGAAGCAAATGTACTCATTATATAGACAATTCAAAGAGCTACCTACCTACTTCCGCATATCCACATTTAATTAATCTCCAGTGCGCATTAAATCTTATTTTCTATTTCAAGGGAATGAGCATTTAAAGAAGAAGATAATCTCGTGTACCATTTTTTACATTTTTTAAAAGAAATTGTGTGGAGCTTTTCACTCCTTTATTTTAGCCAACTAAAATCTATACAAAATGGGCCAAAGCAGCCCAAAATCAACCAAAGAAAAAACAATAAAAAGTGACCGGCCAAGTCCAAAACAAGACATTGTCCTATGTACAAAATTGTTTAAGCAATTAGGTTTCCTAATTGAAGCTTGTCTCTTCTCTATGCCTCTCCGGTGCAATGTTGTCTCTAGAGGATCCTCTGAACTTGAGCTTCATCCGCCGTATAATGCTTACAACCAAACAAAAGAATCTTAATGCCATTTCTTGATAGGGTACCTTAGGCCTGGTCGACACTCAAAAAACATAATCGATTCTCAAGTGAATCGCCTGATCTTATCATATGTCCAGTCAATGAAAAACTCTAAAGAACCAGAAAATACTTATGTGGGCTTTAGGATATCAACATGAATAACTAATTAACTCAAGAATAATTCCAAGAATAACTCAATATTAATAAAATGATTTCAAATAGACTCCTAAATATATTATCAGACTCAGTCTATGAAGCCTCTATTAATATCAAATAGGTGTCAACACATGTCCATGGCTACCTCAAAACTATGAAAAGAATGACATAAACTAAAAAAAATAAAGAATGACATCCCTGGAACTTATATCTCATATGAATAGATGCACTGTTGAATGACATTCATACATGACATGTATGTTATATAATATGTTTAAGTAGAACAACATGTATCAAAGGTATTCTAGAAAAGAATGAAACATGACTCAACATCACTATGCTATGCAAGTTAAAAAATATAACCAATGTTTTCATTAATCATCAATATCCATATGTAACTTAGTAAAATGATGTACAAATTTACTCTTAGGGAGTTTATCTCACCTATAACCATCATTATATGAGCGAGTGATAAGACAATGAACTGTTGTCATTGCCATAACCATACATTACCTTGCAAGAGCAAGGGATGAAATGTCAATGGATACAATATAAAATCCCTTAGTGAGGTTAAAGAGTCATTCAAATTATCGACATGAACTATCCTGCGTTGGATATGTAGTCTATGGGGGTTTGAGTTATTTGTACTCTTACCATATTGAGTACAAATACTCCTAAAAAATATGTGCTCATATCTATCAATATTTTGAAATATCTCATTAGATCTCAATGGACTTTAACATCAAAACATCAATTTTATCTCAAAACATCATCATCATAACATTTACTAAAAACATCATTTGAACACAATACAACATGTTGTTGTTGTTATCATTTGAACACAATGCTGAATTTCATCAAAAACTCAACTAAAACATTCATCGTCTCTATTTGAAATTTTTTTTTATGCATGAAAACCATCAATTCAATTTCAAATAATGCATGAAAAATCCATAATCATTAACTCAATTAGGATTCTTGAAAAATTAGCAATGAGCAACAATTTTAACAATCTGGGAGATAAAGTGTCACGACCCGAAATTCACGTGTGATGACACTCGTCTTATCCTATCAAGACAAGTCAGCCTACAACCCAACTATAACCTTAAAAGTGTGAAATTATAATAAAAATAAAAGTTTAATTAAGGATAATAAGTCAACTTAAAGAAAATTCCCCAAAACCTGGTTGTCACGTGCACAAGCTTCTAATATATTACAATAGATTCGAAAAATACAAGTATCAAATGATATTGTCTCTATAATAGAACAAAATCATTAGTAGGAGTAAGAATTTAGCTGAGATGGCAAATAACTACCTCTCGCAATCTCCATAGGATGCCTCGGACAAGGAAGAGTAGAGAGTATCAAGACAATTCAGGCTCGCAACCTACAAAATTGCTTTAGCAAGGGGGTGAGTACCAAACACACGGTACTTAGCATGTGAACTACTAAACACAAGATTAAGTAATATAGAATACCGATACTCCCAACACTCCAACCAATCCCCCACAACTACAATCTACATAAAATCCGTCCAGCATAACAGTTCACAATGTACATAGCAGATAGCTCAATAACCACAATAACTATTATATATCAACAACACCAGGGATCAAGTGCATCTATCACAACTTTCATAAAACACTAACACACTTATAAATGATAATTAGATGCAATGCAATGCAATGCGATGTAATGTCACGTAGAATAATGCATGTCTGTCCTAGTGATACACATCCACTGATCATAAACATGCCACAGTCAGAACCCATGGGGGCCACACATGGACCATGTATCTGTCGCGGCGTGCGACATGACCCCCAAATCATAATATTCATCACGACGTGTGACACGTCCCTCGAATCATAGTAACCATCACGACATGCGACACGACCCTCGAATCATAGTATCCTCTTTAATTCTCACTCTTTTTCACTAGCCGGAACCATTTCCCTTCGGCTTTACATTTCTTTCCTTGGATCATCCAGCAAGCACATAGTAAATGCACAGTAATAATGTTCATGGAAATAAAGTATGCAAGATGCCATGCAAGTTCATATATCTCAATACCATCACAACCTTAACAACATTCACATCTAAAATTAAGTATCACTTCGATATCAATCACAAACAATCACTATTTCACATATAGTAAATCACCATCATTAATTCACGAGTCAAATACCAGCATAGCATAACTACCCAATTTAAAGTATTTCAATCAAATCCTACATAAATCATTCTCAACACCTCACACAAGAAGTACAAGACTCTATATACTTAACAAAGGTTAAGAAATTAACTTGTCTTATATAAAGTCTCAAATCACATCAGTTCCGAAGCTTTTCCCTTTCTATGACACTTCGATTCATCAAAATCTATTCAAATATAGCATCGTAATCATATAATGAATCTAACGACACTAAAATCAATTAATTTGGTGAAAAGGGTCAAATGGTCCAAAAAGTTCATCGCCGGCAAATATCGTCGGAATTTGAAAGTTTATACATGAAAATATTCCCTAGGTAATAAGGGATTCAACCGCGAAAACCATTTAAAAATAGAGCTAAATGAGGAAGAAATCAAATGTTAAAGTTTTCGATATACATTAAAAATGCAACCGTAAATCTGTAATTTTTACCTTAAAAAAAGCATCAAAGTCAGTTTCTGAAGCACCCACGGTGTTCTCCTCGGAAAAATATACAATTCAACCTTTTGAATCGCTCAAATTCGATCAAAATTAAGAGAAAAATCGTTGGTTGAAGTTTGGGAAAAGTTTGCGATCTTCTGTTCTCTTTCTTGGAGAAAATCTTTAATTTTCGCAATTCTTTTAAATTGAAAGAACTTGGAAGGACATTGATTGAAAGAATTATCTTTTATTATTGAATTCATGACTTATACTCTTTAGAGTTCTTGATGAAGAACCATAATTCTTGAAGAAGAAGAGTCATGATATCATTTCTTGGGATTCTTGAATTTGTTTTCTTGAAACCTAGGTTAAGATTTAAAATCCTATTAAAGCTTCACGAGTAGATGAATAAATTCGAGTTGGGTAGATTGAAATTTATCAAGAATAACTTAACTTGAAGATGAATCTTGAAAGATAATCCTAACTTCATGACTTTCTTGATCATTCTTGAGCATTTATGTTTAGGGGAGAAGGGAAAGGGTCTTGATCATGAAAACTGATGTTTTGAGATTTTTAGGACCTTAAATAGACCCCTATAGGCTTTAGGATAAAAATAACATCAACAATTTGAAGAAAAAACGTCATTAACTCATCCAATTAGGGTCCGCGCCGTGCTCCGGGCGCAGATCTTCGGACAGCTCTGCACCCCTTCACTAAAATGGTCATAACTTTCTACTCCAAACTCCAATTAATGCGAAATAAGATGTGATGGAAAGCTAATTAAAATTTAGTCTATTTGATATATTATGGATCATATAACTCATTATACTTTAGGAGATATGGTCATTTGAAGTTGACCCTTCTATCGACTCATACGAAAACTTAGTTGCTAGAAATTCTTTGAACTTGGATTGATGTAAAAGATCACTTATGACTCTAAATCACATCTAATATACTTTAAATACTTAGGAATTGATCCTAGAATATATATACAACTTACAAGTCATTGGTTCACCTAACTTTTATAAAATCATACATTAGAACTACGACCTTATATCAGCTCCAATTTTATTCCCATACTAAGAAATTGTCTTTTAACATCTTTGCTCATTTAAGAATCCTTAATTATAATCCGATATCATATGAAAGATGAATCGGTCTTAGCTTAAAAAAATTTGGGGTGTTACATTATCTCCCCCTTGGGATCATTCGTCCTCGAATGATAAGTAAAGGTGGATACCAAGGCACGAATAGACTCAGAATTCATCTTGACACTCCCATCAATCAATCAAACTTTCGACTCCTTGTCACTATTAACAATCCCTATTTAGACTCAAGAATAGACAACCCACTCAAGAAAAGACAATCAATTTAGTTAAGTGTAAGGACATTACCTTCAACACTCTCATTATCAGGCACAAATAACAATCCAGACTCCTTGCAATACTCAATCAACCAATCTCGACAATCACAAGTCACTCAGAGTAGACAAATCGATTCCAATCCAGAGTAAAGATACTCTTTAAGACATTTTCACCATCAAGCATGAAAGAAAAGTTATAATGTAGTCGATTTCTAATTATTTGAAGACCTCAACAATCAGTATTTCAAACTTAAGAAGGAAGCCATCAACTCTAATGGGGAATGGGACCATCGGTTACAATTTTCAAGCTTAGCACCTCATCTCAATTATACTCCATTTCATGGAACTCTACTCCCTCAACTTAAGCTTATA
>JAOTQR010015981.1:0-17557 GCA_025774065.1 Solanum ossicruentum
TTACCGCATTAACAACAACAGATCCTTATTGACCCAATCACAGCAGAATATTTCTGGTCAGTAAACCAAACGCCAAATGAATATCAATAGCAACCAACAACGTTATCTAGTTCGAACAAGAGATTTAATGGGAATTAGCGAATACACCCGAAACAACTTCGCAGCACCTTCAACAATTTCAAGCACAATCTCTGAAGTTCAACATGAGGGAGAGGATAGAGTATTACCCTTTTGGGGGCAATGAACTGAAGACGACGAGCTTAACAGTGAACTTGATACCACGGCGAAGCTTTCAAATTCCTTGGTTCAAAACAGGTGCTTCGGCTTTGATTTTTTGAGTCAACGAACGAGATTTGACTAAGGATTATCAATATTAAGGATGATTGTAAGGTTTCCTCAAGGATTTCAATCGATTCCCCCCCGTCTTCGATTCTTCCATTTCTCTTTTTTTTTTCTTTGTGAAGAACACTTATATTTATACCCCAAGAACAGGGTAACGGTCGAAATCGACAGCTGGGAATGGGTGTGTGGCGCGAGGTAGTGGAGAAAAGGGGATTTCGGCCGGATTTTCTGGGTTTTGGTTTGAGGTTGGTTCTTGGGTTTTCTTGGTTTTTCTGGTTTTTGGCTTTCTGGGTTTTGGAAGAAATGAACGAAGAAGAGGAGAAAGGAAATGGAAAAGTAAAGGATGGGGGCGCGTGGCCCCCATGCGCAATATTTATTTATATTTTATTTTTTTATTTTTTTTAAAGAAAATAATAGTTCAAAATCACTAAAAATAAAAATAAATTTCGATGACTAATTTGACACAAAATTTATGAAAAGGACGGACAAAATTGGGTGTCAACATGTGTCACTACACATTTCTCATCCAAGGCACTACCCGAGTCAAAGATATTGACAATCAATACTCGAATTACGTCAAGGGCTAAGAAAGTGCTAAATTTTCTTTAAAAAAAATGCAATTTTAACATATGATTTGGGTTTGATTTTGCAAAATTGGCATCCAAACAAAAGAATAACATGAAGAAAAACCAAACGCCATCATATGCAAGTCGTAAACAAACACTAACTATTACAAACCAAAATAAAAATATTTACAAACTAACTATATCACCCATTGTTCAAAATATACATCAACATCAACTATCTAAACCCAAAATAACTAACCCACTCGTGCACTACCATCAAACAATCCCCTCTAAAAATGATACATAATAATCAATGCAATAAAAAGAAGGATAGGAACAAAGGGAAGAGAGTGTGAGAAATCCCCTCGAGTCAAGCAGGCAAAGGTTATAGAGCTAAAGAAGGGTTAACCAGGGCCTCAGTGCCTGGAAGTTGTCTATGGCCTACCTTTGAAGGTGCATTATGTGGAGTAGAAGTAACCTAAACTGATGGTGCTGTTGATAGATAGACCATCTATGATGTTGGGGTTGTGGGTCGTGGCTCTAATGATGGAACATATCTGTTAGATCAGATCATAGAAGTGTCATGACACGACTGCTCAAGAATAATCACTACCATAGAATCTTTTAGAATCAACAACTTATTCTGTTGGCAAAAATCTCCCTATGGTTTTGTAGTCACCGATGCCTTCTTATCAATCTGTGGATCATCACTACATCAATCGACTCTATTACCCAAACTCCCAAAGGGTCAGTCTTTAACCCAGTACCTATGGTAGGGACATCAATATTTCCTCAAATATACTCAATATCAGTGGATTTAAATGAGCCCACATCCCACCTCAAACTTACTATATTGGCTTTCAGGGCCTTCAACTTATTTGAAGCACCAGATCTCTTCTCAATATCTTCAATTCTTATGGTCAACCTATCAAGTCGTTAACCATACTCCCCCAACAGCTTCCCTAGATATCTATACCCTTCTATATTTGTTTAAGAATGACCTTAATAGCCCGATTAATCACGCTAGGTATTGAACCCTAAACTTAGGCTGAACAAACATTGGATAATTGGGCCAATCGTCCTATATAGAGAATGGAAGCCGAGGTCAATTATGGCATAAGAGTAGGAGAAAAAGTAGCAGTACAAGTTGGAGCCAATGTAAGAGTAGGAGAAGTAGGAATTAATGAGCTAGCAAGCATCTGTGAGACATGTATATACTCTACCAACCCGGCCTCAAGGTGCTTGATCTCAGCCATTGGTGTTATGTCAACTAGCACCCTTTATACGACACTTTCAATACGTTAAAACTTAAAATTTTGTGCATTCTCTAAGTGATGTTAGTATATTTGATGTGCTTTTATGTTTGTTTTGCAGGATTTGGGAAGTTTTTGTAAAAATTGTAGAATTTACAGCTTTTTGGTGATGTACAAAGGCTACCTACGAGTCGTAGTTTGACCCATGACCCATAGATAGGGGTCTGTGGTCCTGAACTAGTGATGGATATGTTTTCTATTATTGTAATTATGATTAAAAGGACAAGTCGTTGTTCATTCCGTAGCCCGTAGACTTGTTCATGGACAGAAGGACTAGAGATTTTCTAAGTTTCTAAAAGTTAATAGAATGGAGGAGTCTACGGCCCCTAGTCAAATATATGATCCATATAAATCCCCTCGTACATAGATGGCCATTTTTTGAAGAGGCAGTCTACGAAGTCCTTCCATGAGCCGTAAAAAGAGTCAGAAACCATAAATTGGCTTATGGAAGGTCTCGAATCCGGTTTTCCTAATTAGTTTAGGATTTAGTTTTCTTTCATTATAAATAGGGTTTTTAGTTATTTTTGGATGAATAGAACTTTAGAATACATATTATTATTCTCATTTCAATTGTTCTAGGAGACTTTGAGTTGATACTAATTGCACCTATATTTGGATCTTGATCTTGTATTTTATGTAGAGGTTTCAGATTTTATATTCTTCAATTGTTTATTATAAGTGTTTAATTATACAAATCTATAACATAATTTCTTCATCTACATTGAGCATGAGTAGCTAAATCCACAACTAGGGTTGTGGGAACCATGAAGAACTACTAACAAAGTAAAAATCAAATAATTTGTAATCCTTAGAAAGTTTTCATGTAAGTCCTATTTATCTCTTCATTTTGAATGTTGTTTAACGGTGGCCAATGTTATAACTCACCTTATTCTTACTCACCTACCCAAGGGGGTAATGAATGGAAAAAGGGATAAATAGTAGGATTCGATATGAGCACACTCAACCAATCAATTTGAATAGCCCAAGGGATAGTTGTACTAGGACCAGGGCAAGGTTTAGTAATGTGACACTTGTAGACAATCCAAGTTGGATGGTCAAATTTGCCTAGTTACCAGCCCAAGGAATTAGTTGAACAGAACTTACTAGTTCTACATGCTACATATTAGAATACTACAGTAAGAATTCATGGAGAACACAATACCTTAGCAATTTCTCTCACAAAATTAGTAATACTTTCATGGACTATTGTTCGTAGTTTAGGTTTGAATAATTGCATTTTACTCCATAACCTCCCTTTCTGGAAGTAAGTTGATTAATTTTGTCAAAATTGCTTTAATTACTCTAAGTCTAGACTACATTCCTCGTGGGATCATCCCTAACTATCATTAGGCTCTATATTTGAAAAATGACTCTTGAACCTTGATTGGGAGGTGTAATTTGAGTGTGATCAACCCTTCTAGCTTTCTCTTCCTTGTTCTAACTATACATAGCCTCAATCCTACGGATAAATTCCAAAGTTTGTAGCACAAGATTTGCAATCCCCAAAAATAGATTTTCAAAGGGAAAATAATAATCTAAGTTGAAACCTAAAATATTCTTGAGTGAATATTTTAGAGCTCCATGACAAAGGCTAATATTTACAAGTGTCAACTCTTGTCTCTCTCTCGTCCTCCTTCTCTCAAAAACCTAACTTAAACTATTTATAGCATGTATAGAACAACCCTAAAAATTCTAAAGAAAGACATTTGAAATCTGATAAATTTCACAGTTACGACTCATAGGATGGCCTATGATTTGTAGTCGGGGTCTCATATCAGGATCTTGGCATCTAAGACTGAACTGGTATGACCCATAGGTACGCGTCATTGCTTGAGCTATAACTCATATATTGGTCTCATAGTCTTGATCTTCAATTTTTAGTCCAACATTTTGGTTCTCTGATTCTTGCCACGCGTCCACCTGTACGAGTCATAGTGTGTTTTATGACTCATAGGCTGGGCTCATAAGAGTGACCCTCACTTAGAAGATTTCTAAACTTTTGGTCTTTGATTTCTCTTGCGACACCACCCTATGACTCGTAATGTAAACTATGACTCATAGGATGGCCTTGTAGGATTGAACTCCCACTTGGCAGATTTCTGGACTTTTGATCCTTGTTTCCTGCTATGACACACCCTACGACTCGTAGCTTGGGCTACGACTCATAGGTAGGCTCGTATGGCCTGTGCTTCAGCAAAATCTATAACTTTTCTTCAAAATCATGTCAACCTAACTTTTCTTCAATATCAACACAAAAACACATACAAACTATAAAAAGTCGCTTTAAGAACTCACAAAATCCTTTATTTTAGGCATCAATATGTTGTATTTTGATAGCACCTCAACACCCTCAACTTAGAATTATTGCTTGTCCTCAAGCAATGACTCAATCTACGCAGACAAAGAGAAATAGATAACTATACTATTGGCATATATATATATCAGCTCCTCAGGTTTAGGTACCCACAACCCTTTTTTAAAAACAGGATTTCGAGGTTATTCAACAAAACAAGTACACAATGATACATCTTGCAATTAAACTATGATAAGGTAAGGAGCATCAACCTTACACAATCACTGGTATTGTCATATGCTAGTCAAGCTGTGCAAATGTCCTCATAAGAAAGAAGTCTCATACACTCACTCAAAAGCATTTAGAATTCAGGGAATGAGGAAACATTCTCGCTCTCACAATTGAAATTCATGCACAATGACTAACACCATAGGCTTGCCCTTATACTCATCTTTTGGCATGATGATAAAGTGGATTTGGATCACTTCAGGACGTAATAGCTTATAACATAGGTTCATGGTGCTTTGGTATGGTATTTTAGACTTTTAGTGACTAAAAGCTATCCTTGAACCATGTTTACCAACACTTTCACCTTCACAACCCATCCAATTTCACTGATTCCTCCCTTATTCCACCATTTTAAGATTTTCCCGTGTTGTTCTTTCACTTTTTAGAGCTGTGCCTCAATTTCAAACTCATTTTTGAATATCTTTTCAGACCAAGGCATTTTTTCTTTTATTTTTCTTCACCCGGCTCATGATTAACCATTTTCTTTCTTTTCACCCCAAATAACCACCTCATTTTTGTTACTTTCCCACAATAAGGGTCATCCTCAACTTAGACTTTTATCCTAAGGTGAAGTACACAATATCTATGTCTCAAACCAGTGCCACCAATGTAGCCACCCTCAACTTAGGCTTTTAGCCTCAATCATGGTTCACATGTTCAAGGATAGATCAAGGACAATATCAGGGTATTTCATCAAATAAGGTTAAGGCGGCAAGGTGTCAAGAAAGAATGAGTGCATGAGAAGCTCAAATATTCGGAACAGGAGATTCACTAGTTCATTTGATAGGCAGTTTAGGCAAAAGTGGGCTTCCTATCAGAATAAAGGCCTAAGATCTCCTCCAAATCAACTAAGTCACTACACCAAGCTTATAGTACTAGGGAAAGTTCTAAGTTCATACATGATGCATGAATGCATCGACATAAGCTCACAACACACAAGGAATTGCACACACTATCAAGTATAGAGTCATAGGTCATGTATCAAGCCTCAGCTTGCCCTTGCAATATCAAAACAAACATTGCCAAATACTCAAAATGTACAAGTGCATCAATAAACACAATCTAAAAAAAATTAATTATTTTTTAGGGTACCAATTTTTTTCAAAATTTAGAGAACATTACAGAACTATACATATGGCTATAAGTAACATTACTGTGTATTCACAATTTATCTACACATCCTAAAACATGCCGGTTCAACAAGAATTTATCCACAAGGAAAAAGAATCACGGCAACAAAACCTTGCGATCAAAAATTGGGGAAGTTATGGACTTGAGGCTACTCAGACTTCACCTTAATCCATAACTTTCATCAGCCCACCAAAAGATGATACTCTTTCCTAAAAGTAAAGACAAGAACAAAAAGGTGCAAGGGGCTTACCTCGGGTTGCCTTCCAGGAAGCGCCTGATTTGATGTCGTGGAACGACAAGAAGCTTTTGCAATCATGCCTTTCCAAGGTCCCAATCTTCCACTATATTGACCTCTACTATGTCACCCATATAGCTTTTTACCCTCTACCTATTGACTTTGAAAGTTTTGCCATCCCTACTCTCTAACTCGATAGCACCATTACTAAAAACGCGCACAATTCTAAAAGGTTCCATCCACTTAGATTTGAATTTTTCAGGAAACCACCTTATCCTAGAGTTGTAAAGCAATACCATGTCTCCTGGGGCAAACTAGTGATCTTCAATTCTGCGATCATGCTGAACCTTCATTCATTGTTTGTAGAAAGCAGAGCCCTTATAGGCTCGTAGTCTAAACTCATCAAGCTCATTTACTTGCATCAACCTAGAGGTTGCAGCTTCATGTCAATCTAGATTCAGTTTCTTCAATGCCTACAATGCTTTGTGTTCAACTTCAACTGACAAATGGCAGGACTTTCCAAACACCAGTTAATAAGGAGACATTCCGATGGGAGTTTTGAAGGTAGTCTGGTAGGCCCATAAAGCATCATCCAACCTCCTTGACTAATCAATACAATTCATATTCACTGTTTTGGATAAGATTTGCTTTATTTCCCTATTTGATACTTCAACTTGCCCACTAGTTTGGGGATGATATGGGGTTGCCACATGATGTTTCACACCATATCTTTCAAGGAGGGCTTTGAATAGTCGGTTGCGAAAATGAGAACCTCCATAACTGATAATTGCTCGAAGGGTACCGAACCTGGAAAAAATACTTTTCTGGAGAAATCCTATGACACTCTTACCCTCATTGTTCAGTAGCACTACTACCTCTACCCATTTGGAGACATAATCAACTGCAATGACAATATACTTATTATGTGTGAGCTAACAAATGGTCCCATAAAATCAATGCCCCAAATGTCGGACATTTCGATGACCAAAATAGGATTTAGGGGAAGTTAGTGCCTTCGCGAAACTCCCCATCTCTTTGACGTCTATCACACGACCTTACAGAATCATGGGCATCCTGATGAATAGATGGCCAACAATAGCCACACTGCAACACCTTGTAAGTCATTCGAGCTCCACTATGATGGTCACCCACCAATAAAGAGTGACATGCTTCAAAAATTCTCATCATCTCTACTTCTGGAACACATCTACGGATGATCCCATCAACACAAATGTGAAACAAATATGGCTCATCCTGGAAGAACTTCTTTACATCATGCATAAACTTGTGACGTTGATGGTTATTCAAATTAGGGGGCATTATATCACTCACCAAATAGTTAGCATAGTCTGCAACCAAGGTATAACATCATGTGATGCTGCCAGAACTCTTTCATCGAGGAATGAATCATTTATGTCTATCCCATTATCAAATTTCACCATAGCCTCCTCTTACAATCTAGAAAGGTGATTGGCAACCTGGTTTTCTGACCCTTTTCTATCAATCACGTCAAAATTAAGTTCCTGCAAGAGAAATACCCACCTAACCAATCTTGGCTTTGCATCCTTCTTTGCCATCAAAAGTTTGTGTGCACAATCACTTTAGGACCCAACAAGTATGAACAGAATTTTTCAAATGCAAGCAATTCTTGTTCGGTCACAGTGTAATTCTTTTGAGCCACATTTAGTGCTTTAATGGCGTAATAGATTAGGTGTAGGACTCTCTCTCTTTGTTGCCCCAACACCACACCTAGTGCAACCCCACTTACATCATATATTAGCTCAGTTGTGACCAATCTGTAGCTACAATAATGGGCGTTGCCGTTAGCCTTGTTTTCAATTCTTCGAAAGCATGTATGCACGTTTCATCAAACACAAACTTCGCATATTTTTTCTAGCAACTTACACAAGGGTTGTGCGATCTTAGAGAAATCCTTTATGAAATGATGGTAGAATCTGGCATGGCCTAGAAAACTTATGACACCTTTTACCAAAATTGGTGGTGATAATTTTTCTATTGTCTCAATTTTTTCTTTATCCACCTCAATTCCCTTGCCCAAAATTTTTTGACCAAGGACATTGCTCTCTGTGACCTTAAAATGACACTTCTCCTAGTTTAGCATCAAGTGACTCTTGACACATCTCTGCAACACATCACACAAATGAAAAAGACATTTTTCAAATTACTGGCCAACGAAACTGAAGTCATCCATGAATACCTCAATAGTGCTTTCAACCATATATGAAAAGATAGACATCATGTATCTCTGAAATGTGGCTGGAGCATTGAAAATCGAAAGGGCATTCTCTTAAATGCAAAAGTACCATAGGGGCATGTGAACATTGTCTTCTCCCAATCCTCAAGTGCAATAATAATTTGATTGTACCCGAAATACCTATCAAGGAAATAGTACCATCCCATTTTTACCAGTCTATCGAGCATCTGATCCATGAAGGGCATAGGAAAGTGATACTTCTCAGTAGAAGCATTTAATTTTCTATAATCCATACATACTCTCCATCCGGTGACTGGTCTCATAGGGATCAACTTGTTCTTTGAATTAGGCACCACTGTGATTCCTCCTTTCTTTGGAACACACTACACTGGATCCCCACTCATTATCAGCAATCAGGTAGATTACTCATGTGTCTAACCACTTGATGACCTCTTTCCTCACAACCTCTTGCATTAGGGGGTTCAACCGCTTTTGATGCTCAATACTCGGTTTATAATTTTTGACTAGCTGAATCTTATGAGTGCATATCCCAGGGGGTATGGGAATGATATCTATAATTGTCCACCCAATGACTCTCTTGTACTGCTTGCGAATCGAGACTAGGGCTTCTGTTTGAGCTTCACTTAAATCTGCAGCAATGATGATAGGTGATGTACTATTTTCTTCCATGTAGGCATATTTCAGATGCGATGGTAATGCCTTTAACTCTATCTCTGGTGGTACTTCTGTAGAAGGTTTTGTATGTGGTGTCTCCCTATTGCATAAGTCCAATTCCAACCTTGCTTGCCGCCTCAGCCCAAATGACACCCCAAGAGCATTTACCGTTTCCTCATAATCAGGAATGTTGACACTATCAAAGTTCATTAACATGGCTACTAAAGGATCAACAAGAAGCCTTAATTCTATCAGAATTTCGGCTTTTTCATCTTCATCAAATGAAATCATTAAGATGACTTTGAACTCTGTACTCTTCTCATCCTACTGACCCACTTGAAACGCCACTTCCTCTTTGCCAAACCTGAAAGTAAGTAGATTCTTCTGCATATCTACTAATGCTTGTCTTGTGGCTAAGAAGGGTCTTCCCAAAATGATTGGAACTGCAAAATGAACCTCATAGTCAAGTATAACAAAATTTGCTAGAAATATAAACTTGTCTACCTTTACCAACACATCATACGAGATCCCCACAGGCTTCTTAACTATTCTGTCTGCTATCAACAACCGCATCTTTCTAGAGATAAGGCTTCCCAAACCAAGCTTCCTGAATCTGAGAAGAGGCATTAAGTTGATGCTAGCTCCCAAATTACACAGTGCTTTAGCAAATGCTAGTTCTCCTATAGTGCATAGGATGGTGAATGGACTCGGGTCTTCGCACTTTTGTACTAATGATGTTGTAGATATGGCACTACAACATTGAATGTTTCTGGAGAGGTCTTGGCTCACTTTTAGCTTCTTTTTGACTAGATCTTTCATACATTTAGCATGTCCCAGCATTCTCTCAAGGGCCTCAGCCAATGGAAGGTCTATTGACGATTTTTTAAGCATTGCCAAAAGATATTCAAACATACCATCCTCCTTTCTCTTCCCAAGCCTTTGAGGGAAAGGAGGAGGGGGCCTAGGAAAGGTTTTATACTTCTTTGGTTGCTCGTTTGTGTTGCATACTTGGGTTCCTACATTCATTCTCTTCTTGTGGTTTTTATTTTTCACCTATTGCATAGATGGCTCTCTTGTCTCTTGACATTCTGAGTCATCATCACCATGCAATGACCTTCATTCTTAGGATTTTGAACCGTATTGCTCTGTAGGGTGCCCTTTTACCATTGGTTCAACTGTGAAGACACTTGTCCGAATTCTTGCCCAAGTTGCTTAATTGCCATGAAATGAGACTCTATATTATGATTTATGCTTGAAACGTCGGTCTTTATCCCCTTCAAAGTCTCATCATGGTGATCCACCCTCTTTAATAATTTATCGAACATTTCTTCAATCCTCGAACTACTTGATCCGGTATCACGTTTATGTGGTGGCACATAAGGACCATTCCTGTAGACTTCTCTTCTACCCATTCTTTATCAGACACTCTCTCTTTCATAGTATCCACCCCTATTATCTTTGTATGGCCCTTCTCGATTGAAGTTCCGACCTTGATTCCCGGAACCTTGCCTCCAATAATCTGAGTTAGATCCTTGGGGGTTGTTCTGAAAATCCACCGCTTGGTTGCTCACAAAGCATGCATCCTCATCAAATAATTGATCATCATAAATTGGAGTCCTTGGGGGTTGATGGGTTACCACTTGCACACATGATTAATTTTGTTTTAAAACCAAGTCCACGCTCGTACGGAGTTGAGAAAGTTGCTCCATAATCTCTTCATTAACCTTCGCTTATCCATTATTTATGGCAACCACACAAGAGCTCTTTGTTGTACCCCTCTCACTTTGGCCCCATGCTCGGTTGGTCTTCACCACTTGTTCCATTCCTTCAATGACAAGTTCAAACGGTTGATGAAGAAAAACACCTCCCATGATTGTGTTGGCATATGCTTTGCTATTATCATTAAGTGCTCTACAAAAGATCTCGACCAAAGTGTCATCAACAATCTTATGATTGGGGACCATTCTCAAGCATTTGGTGAATCTCTCCCATATAGTGCTAAGACAGTCTCCAGGAAATTGCTCAAAGTTGTTAATTTGGTCCTCAAGCTTCAGTTTCTTCGACCTTGGGAAATATATTTCGAGGAACACCTTTTGTAGCTTAGCCCAACTTGTTATGGTACCCGGAGGAAGCTTAAACAACCATATAGCTACTTTGTCAGTCAATAACAATGGAAACACCCCCAATCCAACAGTGTCAATAGAAATAGTTTCTATCCTCATGACACTTTTGAACACAAAGACAACATTTTGGAGATGACGATGGGGATCCTCTAACAGTAGCCCTGTGAATAGACAGCAGTTTTGGAGCATCTACAGCAATACACTTGAGACTGCAAACTTAGCATCTGCTGATACAGGGTGCAGTACTATAGAGCCAGCCACATCCATCGCTATAGGTTTTAGTCGGTAGTGGATCCAACCATAAGCGTTTCTATTGAAGTCCCTAAGTTATGGTCTATTATCCCTTGGTAGATTCTCCTCTCTTCTTATATCCTCATCATTAGATTTATCTCCTCCACAAGCATAACATCTTTGTCCACTTGAGTCATTCTTCTAAAAAGTCAATGGATCTCCAAATTTATCGGAGTTAAAGGTTCACCTTGACTCCTTGTGCTGGGCATACTACCTGGCACACCCTGGAAGTAAATTCAAACAACAAAAGCAAAAGACAAAAGTAAAATACACAAGATTTTAGAAATCAACACTAGAATTAACTAATCGTGAACTCAAGATAAAACCTAGTCGTATTCCCCAGCAACGGCTATGATTGATGGTCATGCTCTAATAAGAAAGTGGTTGCTATCAATAATTAACCTAATCGAGGTTAGGGTCAAATCCAAAGGGAATATAGGGCTTGACTGCAAGAATTTACCACTAATCATTTCTGGTGTGTATAACTACAATCTCTAAATGGGGGTTCCATGTGATTCAAAAACAAAGATAAAAGAAACACTAATTAAAATGCGAGAAAACACTCAAATTTGGGGACAAGTTGAGAATTGTGCTCCCCATGGCTTGTTGACTCAAATACCCTACATAACATAACTACAGATGGTGAATCACTTGCAGGATGGTAACTTAGGTTCTTCCAGCTCTCTTGTGAAGGTAAAGGTCGAATTTCATCATGGTGCTTGGTCAGCTACCATGGCGTGCCAACTAACCGTTACCAATTGTCCCAGTCAACCTCCTCTTAGTTAGGTTTGGTCGATTACACGGGAACACATCAATCGAATCTTGTCATCTACTTCCCTTTTCCTATTCGTCACTACCTTGGTCGGGATCGTGATAGTAGGCAGGGTTTGGTGTTGACCACTACTAAACAACATTAATAACAAAGGAAATTAGACAATACATGCAAAACCCCAATCAATGAAATGTACAAGACCTAGGTCATTTTAAGACAACTACCCATGGTTCTCACAACCCCAAGTTGTGGGTGCTTAGCTACTCATGGCTAAGATAAAATACACAAAAATGCAAGTAATAGGTGTAGTTGAGAATTTTACCAACTCCAATGAAAGTGAAGACACCAAAATCGCAAACCCACAAGCTTGATAAATTCCAAAATGTGTAGCACAAGATTTGCAATCCCAAATAATGTGTTTTCAAAGAGAAAATAATAATCTAAGTTAAAACCCTAAAATATTCTTGGGAGAATATTTTAGACTTCAAAGACAAAGGATAATATTTATAAGTGTCAACTCTTGTCTCTCTCTCATCCTCCTTCTCTCAAAAACCTAACATAAACTATTTATAGTATGTAGAAAACAACCCTAAAAATTCTATAGAAAAGACAATTGGCATCTGATAAATTTTATAGTTATGACCTATAGGATGGCCTACAAGTTGTAGTCAGGGTCTCGTATCAGGATCTTAGCATCTTGGCCTGCACTGGTATGACCCATAGGTAAGTATCGTTGCTTGAGCTACGACTCGTATATTGGTCTCGTACTCTTGGTCTTCAGTTTTTGGTCCAATATTTTGGTTCTCTTATTCTTGCCACGAGTCCACCTGTATGAGTCGTAGTGTGTCTTACGACTCATAGGCTGGGCTCATAGGAGTGACCTTCACTTGGTAGATTTCTGAAATTTTGGTCTCTAATTCCTGTTATGGCACCACCCTACGACTCGTAGTGTGAACTATGACTCATAGGATTGACTCTCACTTGGAAGATTTTTGAACTTTTGATCCCTCTTTCCTGCTACGACACACCCTACGACTCGTAGCTTGGGCTACAATTCGTAGGTGGGCTCGTATGACCTATGCTTTAGCAAAATCTGTAACTTTTGTTTAAAATCATGCCAACCTACTTTTCTGCAATATCAAAACAAAAACACATGAAAACTAAAAAAGTCACTTCAAGAACTCACAAAATCCCTTGTTTTAGGCATAAAATGTGTTGTATTTTGACAGTACATCAAATATCTATTCTTTATAGTGACCCTTTTGAGTTACCGGTAGTCAATACACATTCTAAGGGACCTATCTTTCTTCCTTGAAAACAACACCGGTGCACCCCAAGGTGACAGGCTAGGTCTAATAAATCCCTTCCCTAAAAAATATTTCAATTGCACCTTTATCTCCTTCAACTCCGTCGGGGCCATATGGTAAGGCAGAATGGATATAGATTGAGTATTGGAAAGAAGATCTATGCTAAAATCTATCTCCCTTCTGGGAGGGACACCGGGAAGGTCATTTGGGAACACATCAAGAAAATCATTTACAACCAAAACCGACTCAATGGAAGGGACTTTGAAATCTACATGTTTAACCCTCACAAGATGATACAAACACCCCTTAGAGATCAACTTATAGGCTTTAATGCAAGAGATGAACCTACCTTTTACCATGATCACGACTCTTCTACTCAAGGACTGGTTCATTTGGGAATTGAAATTTGATCCAATGGGTTCTACAATTAATAGAAGCGTAGTATGCATACAACCAATCCATCCCAAAATATCTAATTCAACAAGATCACAAGGTAAGATTTTAAGCAAGATGCAAACCGAATAATTCCTATATACCTTCCTAGCAACAATAGATGCACCAATAGGAGTAAACACCTCATAAGACTATGCAACAACATGGAATGTTTTAACAACAAAATGTTTTAATATCTCCCCCTTAGACTCAATATCTCCTTTTTACCAAAATGGACTACAACTATCATTAGAGAAACCTTCAATATACCCAACCACCCACTTGGAATTCTAGGTCTCTTCTTCTTATATCTGCATAGGATTTTTGATGACTTTGGCCTGTCCTCAACCTTTCCCTAATCCTCCTAACCTTCTCAAGAGCATCCATAACCAGATCTGGTCCCAACGAAGCCACCTCTCTAACCTGAAACCAATGCACCAACGAAATCCAATGTCTCCAATAAAGAGCCTCAAAAGGAGCCATACCGATGCTAGAGTGATAGCTATCATTGTAGGCAAATTCTATCAATGGAAGATGGTCATCCCAACTACCTTTAAGCTCCAACACACAATCCCTAAGCTTATCCTCAATTGTTTGAATTGTCCTTTTGGCTTGGACATCCATTTGAGGGTGGAAGGTTGTACTAAGGTGAACTTTGGTACCAAGACCCCTTTGAAAAGACCTCCAAAAGTGTGAAGTAATTTGTACACCACGATATGATATGATGGATAAAGGAACCCTATGTAACCTCACTAACTCATGGATGTACAACCTTGCATACTCTTCATCCCCACATGTAGTCTTAATTGATAGAGAGTAAGCCAATTTCGTCATCCTATCAACCACCACGCATATGGAATCAAAACCTTTTCTAGTATTGGGCAACCCCAACCACAAAATCCATATTAATCACCTACCACTTCCAAGTAGGAATCTATATGTCTTGGGTTAGGACACCCGGCCTTTGATGTTCTGCTTTGACTTGTTGACAACTATAGAAATCGGAAACAAATTTGGCAATGTCCCTCTTCATGCCTCCCCACCAATACACATCCCTCTATTCTCTATACATTTTGGTTGAACTGAGGTGGATAGAATAAGAAGAATTATGGGCCTCGTCAAGAATTCTCTCCCTCAAGCCATCAACACATGGCATACACAACCTACCTTGATATCTAAGGGCACAATCTCCCCCTTGGGAGAAAAGCTCTATTTTTCCCTCTTTTAACAAGGTCTTCAATTCAAGCAAAGAGGAGTCTAGATCTTATTTTGCTATCACCTCAATAACCAAAGAAGATTTAGAACCATCAACAACAACTACACCATTACCCATATTTTCCAACCTCGCCCACAATATAACCAATATATGCACCCCCCTAGCCATCTCCCTATCACCACCATCCACATGAGCTAGGCTACCCATAGACACCCCACTCAAAGTACCGCCATAACATTTGCCTTACCTGGATGTTAATGCACACTCATGTCATAGTCCTTAGGAAGTTCTAGCTACCTTCTTTGTCTCAAGTTGAGGTCTTTTTGTGTGAAGACATATTGGAGGCTCTTATGATCGGTGAAGACATCGACATACACCCGATACAAATAATGATGCCAAATTATTAATGAAAACACCACGGCGGCCAATTCAAGATCGGATAGGGTAGTTCTTTTCATGCACTTTGAGTTGCCTAAAACCATAGGCTATGACCTTACCATTTTGCATTAGTACACAACCCAAACCAACTCAAGATGCAAAATACACAACAAAACCCTCAAGCCCATTCAATAGTGACAATATATGAGTGGACACAGGTCTATCTTTCAATGATTGGAACTCTTCTCACATTCATTAGTCCACACAAACCTAACCTTCTTTTGAGTCAATTTCGTCATAGGAGAAGCAATGGAGGAGAATCCATTCACTAATCTTCTATAGTAACCCGCAAGACCCAAGAAGCTCCTAATATCCGATGGGGTTAATGGTCTAGGCCAATTCCAAATCACATCGATTTTCTAAGGGTCCACTTTAATACCATCCTTCAACACCACATGACCCAAGAATGCGGTCTTTCAACCAAAACTCACACTTTTCATATTTAGCATAAAATATCTCCTCCCTCAATCCTTGCAACACAACCCTCAAATGACTCATATGCTCCTCCTTACTATGTGAATAGATCAAAATATCATCAATGAAGACCACAACAAAGGAATCAAGGTAGGGTTTGAAGACCCTATTCATTAGGTCCATGAAGATAGCCGGTACGTTAGTAAATCCAAAGGACATCACCACAAATTCATAATGCCAATATCTAGTCCTAAAGGCCATCTTACGAATATCACATTCCCTCACCCTCACTTGATGGTATCCGAACTGAAGATCAATCTTATAGAAAGAGCTAGCCGCTTGCAATTGATCAAACAAGTCATCAGTTCTTGGAAGAGGATATCTATTCTTTATAGTGACCATATTGAGTTGCCGATATTCAATGCACATTTTAAGTGACCCATATTTCCCTTTACAAACAATATCGGTGCACCCTAAGGTGATTGGATAGGACTAATAAATCCCTTTTCCAACAAATCTTTCAATTTTTCCTTTAACTTCTTTAACTCTATTGGGGCCATACGATAAGAGGGAATGGAGATAGGTTAAGTGTCGGGAAGGAGATCTATGCCAAAATCTATCTCCCTTTTGGGAGGGACACCGGGAAGGTCATTTGGGAAGACATCAAGAAACTCACTTACAACCGGGGCTGACTCAATGGAAGGGACCTTAGACTCCACATCTTTAACCCTCACAAGATGATACAAACACCCCTTGGAAATCAACCTATAGGCTTTAATGCATGAGATGAACCAACCCCTCGTTACCACATCATGACTTTCCCATTAAAGGACGGGTTCATTTGGAAATTGAAACTTGACCCTACAGGTTCTAAAATCAATAGAAGCATAATATGCATGCAACTAATCCATCCCAAGAATGATATCAAAATCAACCATATCTAATTCAATAAGATCACAAAGTAAGATTTTATGCAAGATGTAAATTGGACAATTTCTATATACCCTCTAGCAACAGTAGATG
This sequence comes from Solanum ossicruentum, assembly GCA_025774065.1. NCBI lineage: Eukaryota > Viridiplantae > Streptophyta > Magnoliopsida > Solanales > Solanaceae > Solanum > Solanum ossicruentum. The sequence continues at coordinate 17,075 of JAOTQR010015981.1, forward strand.
TACCAATAGGAGCAGACACCTCATATGACTCATGCAATAACTTCGACTCGACATGGAACATTTTAGCAACAAAGGGGTTAACAAACTAAAGGGTAGCAGCATGATCAATTAAAGCATATATATCAGGATCAAAGATTTTCAACATACCTGTAACAACATTGGGGGTCTCACCAACCCCTTGTCTCCCATGTAGAGCATAGAACCGATTGTGCCTTGGGACACCACCTTGAGGACCACCTCTACCCAATGGAACCGTATTTGTACCCTGAACTTTGTCACGATTTCTTGGACAATCTATCCTCTTGAGACCAAGCTTCCCAGATTCAAAGCATGCATTGGAACCCCGCAAACATGGGCCTCTATGATTCTTTCCACATCTAGGACACACATCATTAGGAGCCATTCAATCAAGGAACTGATTCTATTTCAGGCTATTATGCAAAGCTGAAACAAATCTTTGGAATGAATTTGAGTTGTAGTTCC
>JAOTQR010015992.1:0-17555 GCA_025774065.1 Solanum ossicruentum
CTCTCTCTCTCTCTCTCTCTCTCTCTCTCTCTCTCTCTCTCTCTCTCTCTTATTCTTAGTTAGAATATTATGTATTATTATCACTATGGGGTGGGGGTTGGGAATATAAGAAAAGTTTATTTTTATTCTTTTTTATTTTTTGAATTATGAATACACATAAAAGAAAAATATTCTATATGTATATAGTTGCTTAATTAAATTATTTCTATTGAACTGATTATTTCTATATGAATATCATCATTATTTTCCTCCTTTTTCCTTTCTTGTTTAAGTTGAAATTTTTTAAAAATGATTGACAAGATCCAACAGAAGAAAAAAAATGTGGAAGAGAGAGGAGCGGAATAGGGTGTTTGGGAGATGAGTGTAGAAAGTAGAGGACTAGTCTCATTATTTATTTTCAATTTATTATAGAAAGAAAAATCAGGTCAATCATAATATATTAAGTTATTTCAATTATTTTAATGAAGAAGGCTTAAAATGCTTTTAAACTATGAGATTTGGTAAAATATTATCGTCCTTCCACCTTACCAAGTGTGAATTGTTAGAAATAAGTCTATTTTTGAGCCTAAAAATTGACGTCAAGAGTATTTGAGAGCCAAAAGGTTGATGAAGGATAATCGCTTCAATTCAAATAGTTGAAGGACATTTTAGGCACTTCTGTTTATAAAATATCACTAGTTTTAATCTCGACATTGCAAATTCTTTCAATTCTCTTTTTAGCTTTAGCCTTAATTAAGAGTCCCTTGTTTGTTATTACAAATTACATATAAAAAACATATAATGGAACTTGATTAATTGAAAGGAAAAAGGAAGCAAAGTAAGAGGAGGATTTTAGGTGTAGAATAACTTTGTGTCTCATAATGTATCTATGATAGTTTTTACTATGTCAGAATGAAATGAACTACAATATATAACTTTGTGACAGAGCGAGAAGATTCATATAGTTATCTATGAAAATTTCAAAAATGTATTCTTTTTCACGGTGTCTTTCATTTCAATATTGAGGAAAATTTAGCTTCTTGTACGCTATATAAAGTCCTACTACCAACTTATTGTATGCCACCCATCCAAAGAAATAATATTACGCTATCATATTATGTCAGCATACATATTATGATTTGTATCGATCATAATAGAGTCATAACAGATAATAATTTTATAAGATTTCAAGTATTACTGTATAGATAATTGTTTAAGTCTATAAATAAACTTTCTAAAGTTGCAGACTTTGTGCTCTAGATCATTTTGGATGAAACTTACGGTTGCTCTGACATCTTAATTTTGTTAACCAAAACAAAATACAAAAAATTATACCTTCATTTTGTTTTGCATCGAAAAAAATTCTATTTGTATACCAATTGGATGTAACTTAAAGTTCATAGTTGCAACTACAATAAGAATTAGTCTGATAGAATTAAATCTCATAAGTGAGAAGGTGTACCCTCAGCTACCAAAATTTAATGAAACTGCATATTTTTTTTTAAAAAAAGGTGAGACAAAAACAAAACTCATATAGCAAGTGAAAGAAATGTTTGTGGTCATATATTTTTTAAAAAAACTGAGACCATAAATCAAAGTCATCAACAAAACTTTGTTCTCTTCAACATAACATAGCCCCAATTAAGGTCTTTCCAATAGAATATTTATAACTATCACACTTCAATGTTTATTGTAATACGCTGCATGTTAAAAGTCGAATTATGGGAAGATGATGCAAGTCTGATTTCTGGTGAAGTGTTATAGTGGCACCATCTACGACTCGTGGTTGGAATTACGGATTGTTGATGAGGCATAGACTTTGTGATAATTAGGAAGTCGAGATTAGATGTATGGAAGGGTTTTATGGACCGTAAATAGATTTACGAGTTGTAGATTAGAGTCGTGATTGAGGTCCAGAGAAGGGTATGATTAAGTTCAACAGGATGAGATCACTTATGAGTCATGGTTTTATTGACGGATAGTAACTAGGTTCCGTGGTTTGAGTCGAGAGATGTAAAATTTTTCCAAGTGTTTGTACGGTCTCGTACTTCAGAAGGTGAAACCAAGGCTTGAAATTACATTTTTCAGAGATTTTTGCCCAGGATGTCCCCAGGACACCCTTCACGGACAGTAGGTGCACACCACTATCAGTGGACGGGATTGTGAAAGGGACCCTCAGTGAGTTTTGGAGGCTGCTAAGTGGCGATGCACTCCATAAGACCCTCCACAAATTTTGGTGCATACCATGCCTCATGAAGTGTTCTATGGTGAGGTACCACTCCAAGCCCTCAACCCACAGGCAGTCCATGAGACACACCATGAGTCGTGGTGCCCTTTACGACTCATGGAGAGTGTCTTAAAAGGGCTTCGCGCAATGAACTTTGGGCATATAAGTGAGGTCTTTTTGATCTTTTCTCCCATCTGTCATTTAATGTTTTAGGTCCTTTTATGGACATTTTTACCCTTCCATGCTATTCTAACTATCATAAGACCTCCAGACACTTTCATTCTCCTCCTCAATTCATAATTCTCTCATCAATCTACGCTCTCAAGTCTTCTCTCAAGCTCAAGAATGAAGAATTCATTGAAACGTCAAGTTTCAAGTCAAATGCACCCTTAGTTCTTCAATTCTTATTAAGATATGCAAGACTCATTCATGGATATCTTTCATCTATGGAGCCCAACCTATTTTCTCTATTGTTCATCTATTCAATTGTGATCCAATTACTTACACTTTGCATGAATTACATGATTTTCATGAGATTATTCAAGTATGTTATGTTGATTATGAAAATTATGTATGAGTTACTTCAATCATGATTCAAATGATGTTCAACTCAATGATTATGGATGCATTTACTCAATTATCATTATTTTGACTTGTTATTTTGTAACCCATGCTATTATTCTATGTCTCATCACATGATCATGCAGTTACAAGATTTTCAAACAAGTTTATGATTATGAATAGGGGATTTAGGATCTTGAGATTGACCTAGGGTCCCAAAAGAGAGATTTTTAATTTCAAGAGGTGACCTAGGACCCTAGTATGCTATGAATAGAGGATTTAGGACCTTTAGGTTGACTTGGGGTCCTTATAGGGAGATTAGGATTTCGAAAGGTGACCTAGGACTATAGCATGGAATGAGCTATTCCTATGTATGATGTTATGAACTATGAGGCTGTGATTAAGCTTCTGATGATGATTGAGAAGTATGAATTATGTTAAATTATGACAAGTATGACTATATGTATATATTATGTATCTCTTGGGATGTTGACTTAACACCAAGAAGAACTTGGGAGTACAGCTCACCCGTTAATTGAGGCATGACCCGTTAGAAGTAAATCCCACTGTCTCATAACTACATGACATCGTAGGAATGATGATGTTCCTAATATGGGTAGTTAGTGAATCCATATAGCTTATGACATAACATGTAGATTCCTACCTTAGCAAGTAGGCTCTCCTTTCTCCGATGTAGGAGCAACACAGAGATTCCATGTTGTAGCTATATGGTCTTATTGTTGGTTATGGTGACATTCCCACATATGTGGATGTATTATGATCTCAAGCATCAGATCACTCTGGCATATTGGTATGCTGATTCTTTTCTCTACTTTGATTCTATATATGTGCCCTTGCTCATGTATCATTTATATGCAATTATTAATATTATTTTTCTATATTGTATTACATGCCCACATACTTAGTGTATTCAAAACTACTAACACATAATTAATGTCTACATTATATCATAATGTAGGTGCAGGTGACCACCTTCCTTCTCATCCTCATTGCTAGACTTGGCTTGATCTCAAAGAAAAATTATGTGAGTCTTCATGCTTTAGAGATGAATCCTACTACTATCCAACCTTTATGGTATGCTTGAGATAACCTTTTATTTCCATCAAGGGCGATCTAGGGACATGCCTTAGCCTCCACCCAGTCTATGATTTAGAAGCTTGTTGGACATGATATATTACTTTTTTGTCTTGTAACTCTTATGATTATCATGATTTTGCATGCGAGTATGTTTAGCTTCCACTTATGATATGCTAAGAAGGCTAGTTTGGGGTTCTCATAGGAATTCTTTTCAACGTGTTACACCCAAGGGCTAGCTTAAGTGATGACAAATTTGTATCAGAGACCAAGGTTTTGAAGTATTTTAGAAAGTCCAACATGCCACAACAAATACAGTCTTATTCATGGGTATAAAGCGCACCACATCTATGAATAGGAAGCTATGAGCCGTTTTAGGAAAATTTTCACCTCTTCTGTGATTCATGTCATATCGTAAAAGGTGTCCTAAGGCTTCTTAACTCTAACGACTATTCTTTGCACTTTTCAGAAAATTCCTCCAAGAAGAGTATCTGAGCCAAGAGAAGTACGTGATAATAAGGATTAAGATCCTCATGGAAGATTTGGAGAACAAGTCATAAATGCTAAGTTCGAGAGCACTATTTTTATGCTGGACCAGGCTATGATAAACCAATCCTATCAAGGTGTAGTTTCTCCTCCTCCTCATATGCCTACCTCAGAAGCTAGAGTGAGGGAATGTTCTCAGATGAACCCTCCTGAGTTTCATGGTTCGAAGGCAGATCAAAATGATCAAGAGTTTATCGATGAACTGTTTGAGGTATTGGCTATCATAGGAGTGAATTTAGAAAAGAAAGCAGAAATGATAACATATCAACTTAAAGGGGGTGGCCCGGGTGTGGTTCACTCAATCGATGTCCCAAAGGGTGGATGAAGGTACAATCGATTGGGAAGATTTCAAGCTTCCATTCCTTGACCATTTCATCCCACTTGATCTTTGGGAGTGATGTCACTCAACCAGGCTATTCAAGAGAAGCAGGAGCAGTCTTCATTAGCATAATAACCCAATTGAGAGGTTGGAGTTGAATCCCACAGGGAATCATAGTTTAAGATAGAAGTGACTCATTGGACTAAGTAATTGTAGGATTTGGGGGTTGCAATAATGAAAAGTAAGAATTGGACTATACAATATCTAATTAATGACTTAATCAACAAATAAGGGAAGATGTTGGGGATGTGCAAATATGGGAATTGATCTACCAGCTAGGTCTAAATATTTGACTGAAAGAGTTGATAATGAGTAAATTGTCTAGGTTGCTTGTAACCCATGTTTAGTTAGGATACATGAGTGTTTCATATGAATCAACTATGAAATCATATGCGAACCGCCAAGGACAATGCTTGGCCTAAGAAGTCTTATCAAAGCCCCTAATACCTTGTCCATTGAATCCATGGCTGTGGACTTCAATTGCAACCCCAAGAGATTTCTAGACATTATATCCATTCCACATTCTAATCATTCTGGTTAAGGTGAAAATTAGAGATCTAAAGTAAAACCCAAGTTTGTAACCTTGAAATTATAGATTAAACATAAGAATAGATTTAAATTCACTCAAATCAACTATAAGCAAGTCACAATGTCAAAGACTCAATAGATAAATAAAAAATCTATATCAATAACATACCCCTAACATGGGGGTTTTATCCACACATGCTAGAAATTAAAGATTTGATACCAAACATAGCAGCTGCAGTCATGGGTAATAAGATTGAATAAAAATTAATTGATTATCACCATCCAATCTACTCCAATTTGCTTCTCCATAACTTCAAAACCCTATCGCCCCTTTCTACTAGAAGAGGAAAGTTCTATGGACTACTCTCTAAAAACTAAGAAGAAGAATATATTCTGATATGATATATACAATGTCCTTTCTAAATTGGTTATGTGAAAGTTTGCGCTGCGAAATGTCATTCGACTGTCAAGGCCGATCATCGCTGAGCTCTTTGGCCATGAGCGAATGCGCAATTGACCACTTTTTCTTTGCATCTTTCCAACGCTTCCTCTTCTACAACATTAGACGATGTCTTTTCACTCCATCGATTCAATTAGCCTATTCGCCAAAGTTTCCATCACATTGCCTTCTCCTCAGAGTTTTGGGGCTTTGAGTGCTACAAATTTGGGCAATCTCTTGTGCCACTCGATGATGCTCCAAGTATGATTTGCGATATTGATTTTGACCATATTCTTGACTTGATCTAGAACCTTGGTTGCTGCAATGCTAGACAGTCTCTTTGAGTGTCCGACGGATCGCCGATGGGATAGGCGATGCCGTTTTTCTCCACCTTTTTACACTTTTTCACACTTTTTCCCCTTTTCCATGATTTTGCTAAGTGTTATGCACTTATGCACTTTTAATTCCATTTCTTGACATGACACACATATATTTGTCAGAGATTGGAAATAATAGCATACTAATGATAATGTTTCCTTACAAGCTAGCCCCAAAATGAGTTTGAAATATAGACTCATCAATGCCCCCACCTTAAACCTTTGCTTGCCCTCAAGCAAATCAAACATCAATCCATCCAACTCCAGAGCTTGAAAACAGGGCCACAGGGAGCAACACATACATTTCCACCCTTTTCATCCCTTTTCGTACTTTCACAAACCACTTGCGTGACTTTGAAACTTCGAGAGATGACTAAGGAGTAATCAAAACATGGCTATGCTTACAATTGCTCATGTAGCTGCTGATACTACTAAAGGCATCACCATTTGCCCTCACACCAAAGAAGGTCCTGAACACACAAGATTATGATATTACTTTCAAAGGATCTCTTCAACTCTCACTCTCCCAAATGAGGAACAACATGTAAGCTTCAACCCATAGGCTTGCCCTTATTTTGATCGGAATTCACTTGACTTTCTTCCAGACTAAGATCCCAAAGAAATTTAGGACTACAATGTACGTTTAAGATTGGGTAGGATAGCATATGGACAATAATGACTCATTCCTCATTAAACTGTACATGTTCTTTTTCAGCTCAAAGGTTCTTTTGGTCCTTCTTTATTTTTCTCTTTTTGACATCTCTTTTGCTTTTGAGTTATCATCCCAAGTGTCTCCCCTCTTTGCACTCTTTCTCACAATTTTTGGAGGGTCATCAGTTTTCGAGCATTTTTGTTTTTCAACTTTTTCTTTCATTCATTTCTAAGACTCCCTCACTTTCTTTCTTTCATTTTTGTCTCGTTTTTGACTCTTTCATAGGAGATACCCCCTTCTTTCTACTAACACCCCCAACTTAGCCTTTGACCACTACTCAATATTTAAAGCTCATGGAGGGATCGGTAGGGAACAAGAAGGAATTGTCTTTCACAAATATGAGTCAAGGTTAAAAGGTTGTCAAAGAAAGGATCAAGGCTCAAAGGGGCTTCACTAAGGATTCATTTCATTGTCAAGGGATGTCACTATGGTCAAATGGGATTAGTTGAACCAAAGAATGACTAAGGTCCTCTCCTAATCCAAAATCAACCAAGTTACTCCTCAAAGAAAACCAGGCAAGTTCTAGATGTTGCAAAACATGCATTTCAACAAAATTCCTAATCCCACATTGGCAAAACGGATTCGCATTTAAATAATGGCAATACACTTGCAATTTTTCGATAATCGCATATCCAACCTCAATTGCTCACATATTCAACTCAAGATGCCTCAAATTCATGGATGGACTAATTTATCAAGAAAAAATTAATTAGTGAGTGATTATATGCTCCTTGTTCATAGCACCATCCGAATCAAATATATGGAACATCGATTCTTGGATTGCTAAGGACTAGAGACACGATATTAACAGGGTTTGCCAAAATTCAAGGACATCATTTGCAATCATTCATCCATTCAACTCAAAAAAGAAGAAAGAAAAGTAAAAATAGCAAAATAAATACTAATCTATTACAACCCAAATTAAAATATATTTACAATCCAAAAAGTCAAAAATTATCTCAATATCCATCAACGCATCAAACATCAAAGTAAACACCATTGTCTCATCCCATTCATAACAAAACATAAACTATTAATCATCCAAAAGATAGGGAACTCCACATGCTCACCCTATCCTAATAAATAAACATTGCCTCAATATGTAAGGATAATAGAGATTAAGCATAAGCTAAAGAAGTGAGTATGAGAATACCCCTGTTAGATCAATCCTTCTGTGGTGGTGGTCAATCAAAGGTCGTGTGGGCTCAGGATCACTCACAATGGATATACCTATCATAGACTTTTCCAGGATGGATACTGATCTCATAGTATCCAAAATTTGGCTCTCCATCCAAGCTAGCACCTCATGGTCCTCTTGGTTAGGCTCCGCTCCCATTGTCTCTTCATCAGTCTCCGGGGTGCTTAGCTCCTGAGTCTCTTCACCACCATCACCTAAAAAATTTATGTTCAATTCACCTAGGTCTCTTCACTATCCTCACCTAAGACATTTATGCTCAATTCATCACTAGGGACCACAACTACATCCACTTTGAGTGGATCTTCTAGCCTATCGAAGAAAGTGCTCAAGTCTGTAGGCCAGAGGGCTGCCACCTCTTTCTTCAACAAATCAAGAGCAACTTTCAAAGTTGATGCTTTTGCACTACCACCACCTACCTTCTCAACCTCTTCCTCTCTATCTTTCAAGCTAGCCAACTTTTTCCCATGGTCATCAATCATCAACTCGAGTCTATCAATCAGTAGTATGTAGGCTTCCATTAACTCTCACTATTTTGTATCAACCTCAGCATATGGCCTTAAAGCCTTGGCTATGGCTGCCTCAACTAGCTTAGGCATAGATTACTCAACCCTCGTGGCTCGAAGATCAGCTACTTCGGCCAGCTAACCAAAAGCAAGAATAGTGGCCTTAATGAGTAGGGTTGGTCAACTGTGGCTTGTGCCTCTGTGCCTCAGTGGAAGGAATAGGAGTATAAGAGAAGTGTAAAGTAGGGGAAAGAGAAGTTATACATGCCTTGGCGCCTAGCTCTACAACTCCAGACTCGAGGGCCTCAATATCAACTACTGGCATTTTTCAGTCGGCTTTTTCCTAGCCCTGTCCTCTTCATCCTTTAAGAACTCAGCCTCAATTCATCAGATGTCGGTGGATACTGAGGGAGTTACCTCCATATAAATCTTTTTGTTCCTAGGAACTCCGGCCCTTTCACATAAAATATGATGCTGTTGGGAAATGGCAATAAGGTCTAAACTTGCTTCACCCTCGTGAGGATTTCTGGGGTGATGATTGCACCAAGATTAGTCGCCAACAATCCATAATACTCCCAACTAATGCCACCTTGCCCTGTCAAAGTACAAACTCATTTTATGAAGACATCAAGTTACTTCCAGTAAACCTAAATCTTATCGGGATGTTCATTTGCTTCTTTCCAATAAAAGATCCCTCCTATAACCACAAGGGAGCAGGAATCCAAATCATCGGAGCCAACCTAGTTTTTATATCATCAAGTGTTTGGATATTGATTATCTCTTCCGTGTCATTTTTGTCTCTATGTGCACATCCTAGAACATCATTGGTATTAGTCTGACTTCATGGGACTTGCACACCCCGACCCTCCATAGAATTAAGGGGTTTGAGGAACGACTTTACCCTACTTTTGTTCTTTGGGATAACATTGTCATAGGCCTCATAGAATTGACGGACCAAGGTGGGCACATATAGGTCCTAAGGTTTAGTGAACACTTAGAAGTTGTGAAACTTAAAGAGTTTCCTAAATCTCCGGGTATCTATCAATCACACCATCAGTTGACAACTATTCCTCTAGGATTGTTCTCTGCCCCTCTACCCTAAGTCTGTCTAAGTTTCGTGGGGCTGTTATTTCCTAGATCCTATGAGATGTCTGGAGAAAAGGATCATGAATGTCTTTAGACCTAGCCTCACTCCGATTCCCTTTTGTACTTGGCTCCAAAGTAGGCCTCTTAGAAGTTCTGGATCTTTCTTCCTTGTCCTCCGAACTAGTCCAGGTAACATTGAGGGGTTCTTCCTCATTACTAGTTGTTTCTCAGTGCTTAGTGACTTTTCTTTTTCTTTTTCCTTGACCTCTCTTTGAGGTGCTTGAGGTATTCATTCTATTCTTTCGAGAGCTATAGCAACGCCCCTAGATACCCTTGATCTACCTCGAGTGACCTACCCCGTAGGTTTGTCTATTCTTGCATAGAATAAACTCTAAACATCATGTGAGTATTAGTTGTTAAACAATTAAGTGCAAAATTTGATCATAAGAGAATCCTTAAGTTGATCAAGACTATTTGATCGCAGGACAAACTCGGCGATTCACTATACTGATGCTGCGATCAAATAGACTGTCGCCTTATTGCACAGGTTTCAGACTTTAGGCTACTACTACTTTTAGCCATACTCATGAACATTTTATGATACACTAAATTAATTCGGTAATGAAAAGGTCCATCGCCAAAAGTTACAGCAATCAAATCATGAAGATCAATCAATTACATATGATAATTAGGCACATTGTTGAGTTGGATGTGCCGAAGGTGATTGGTATGTCCCTTCATCCATTCACTCAAAATTCAACAATTTTATACCAAGAAGATGGAGGAGCGTCACACACTAATCCATAATCACACATCAATGCATGCTCATCTATTGATTATCATAATCACAAGGTTTTCATGGTTATACACTTAATCAAGTGACATCTTACCCTTAAGAATGATGTCATCAAATCTATCATTAAGCAAGTTAACTTTACTTAAATGAGTTTAAGATTACTCAGACTTACCCATAGCCGATAAGAACAATCAATCCAAACAAGCAGGCATTTTCAATCAAGCATTCCCATGATCATGACACTATCTGAAATGGAAACATTCAAGCATAATGACAACTATGAATTTGAGACAATACCCACAAACATTCTACCATTGGGCAATAAATTACTCATTCATAAACCAAGCCCAAATCATAGGTACCACCGATTTCGACATACATAGAGGGGATCAAAACTCGTAATAAATCACTCATTCACGCAATACAGGGTTTTAGCATTATTTTAAAGATCTACCCACTCAGTTTCTAACAAGATTTCAAGCAATAAAGAATGATTGACATATTCACAAACCCTGATCAGGCTTATTATCAATGATATTCTTCCAAAAGAACTAAAAAAAAAAGGGCCAAAAACATACCTCTTCAACGGTGAGACACAACGAGAATCCTCCAAGATGCTTTGGTGATGAAAATTCTCAACTTCTTTGTGAAGATTCCAAAGAAAAAGCAAAAAAGGGGTTTGGCGTGCAAAATGAGTAAAAAAAGGGAAGGTGGAAAGTGAAAGGAACAAGAGATTTGAAAATACTTATGTATGTCAGTGAGCTATGCATGTTTGGCGATATCGAACCACACTGTTTAGCACATTCGGTGTAACACCAAGTGTGCTAGGGACCACCCTCTTTTACAGTATGCATATCTTTCCTTCAACCTTGAAGTGCTATGAAATTGACCATTTCCATTGGTTTTGGTGATTCACCAAGTTTCTGTTCAGGCCATGAAATTCAACAGCACCTCAGAAGTCATCATATGACTTGAAAGGCAGTCAAACTAATGGTCACCCTTCTCAACTCGGGGATACGCCGAGTGGTCGTATTGATCGCCTTTTTAACTTTCCACTCCTAGTGCTTCTCTTTTTCAATCCTTCACATATCAACAATTATTATTTAATACTAAAAGTAGTAACTACTCATCTTGTGTTGCCTCCCAAGCATCGCCTTAGTTAATGTCATGGAACGATGTAGTTTCTCTTCTTCAGTAAGTCACTGCAGATTGGCTCATCACTAACAACATTTTGGGATCATTTCCTGACTTTAGAATTTTTCATGTATTGAACACCACTTCTTCATCATTCACTCTAAACTTAAGATATCCACTATCTACATCCACAATTACTCATTCGATGGCTAGGAACGGCTTACCCAAGATAGATGGCATGTCGTATCCACCTCATAATCTAAGATCAAAAAAATTAGCAAGAAGAATGAATTTGTGCACCTTCACCAATATATCATGTAAAATCCCAACTGGTTGTTTAATGGATCGTTCAACAATGAGTTGCTGCACTGTCGTCAGTGAAGGGGTCTCCAATCGCAATTCTTCAAAAATGGCTAGGGGCATGAGGTTTATACTTGCTCCCAAGTCACATAGGGCCTTATTGAACCTTGAGGTTCCAATGGTGTATGGAATAGTGAATGTTCCTGGGCCTTCTTTCTTTACTACCAACTTGTGTGATAAGAATGCACTACAATTATGATACATTTTGACTTCTCACTCTCAAGAGTTTGCTTTTTTGCGACCAACTCTTTCATGAATCTAGCATAACTTGGCATTTTGATCAATGCTTCGACAAGTGAAACATTTATTGACAATGAGTTAAACATAGAGAGTAATTTTTGAAACTTTGTATCCTCCTCTTTCTTCTTCAATCTTTGAGGAAAAGGAAGCTCAACATTGACTTGAGGTGTTTTCAACCTCACACCAGGATTTCAATTTTTGGAGAATACTTTCTTAACATTCATAACATCATCCCCACTCTTCTCATGTTTGTCACTCTCGGGATTACCAAGATCATCACCATCTTCAACCTAGGCTTCATATTCATCAACTTCAATAGTAACTTCACCTTCTTTTTCTTCCTTGTTCATTCGGCCTCAACATCAAGTGATGGCTTTCACTTTATTTGGGCCTTCTTCAACAATAAGTGATTGCTTGATATCTTCCAGCACTTTCCCACTATGCGTAATAATGGCTAAGCATTTTTGATCATTTTCTTTAGATTGGCCACCGCGTCACTAGGCAAACCTCCTTTTGGACACTGGTTAAGATGAGCTGATATGTTTCTGTCATGACCCAAGCCTAGGTCTGAGATGTGACATGGCGAATGGAAACCTAAAGGGACCCCAAACAAGCCTCTTAGCATATTATTACACATCCTTGTTCATAGAAACTAGTAAACAACAACAAGAGAGCATAAAAATAAGGGTAAGAGACTAAGGGGAAGTCTTTCATAGCATAAAATAATCAAGATTGAAGAGAAGTCATAGTTCGAAGCATGATTACGTTACTTGTCCAATAACACCTCTAAACTTATAACTTAGTGGGGGTCCAAGACACTTCCTGGGTTTATCCTCATAGTCAAAAGCATTTAATAGGATAAAGAGAGTCTTTACATAACATAGGATCAAACGATATCATCTTCAGAAGTTGAGGACTCATCATACTTGCTTTTAGAGATAGTACTAGCCACGTGAAGGAGGAAGATGATCAAGTGGAGCTGTGGTTCCTACATGGTAACATCACATAGGCATAGAGTATTCATTAGTATATTTGAATGTACTAAGTATGTAGGATGCAATGCAATGCAACAAGAGATAAACAACATAATCAAAATTCATAATTATAAGCAATGAATGAGCATTATAGCAATATGACATGCCTGATCAATGCTTGAAGTAAAACATGCTTATATAAAATGTATTACACAAGTAGGAAGAGACCATCTCTATAGACCAAGTAAACTAGTACTTGGAATCCAAGGCATGACCACCCCCTTAGGAAGTGATTGAGGAATTTAGCCCTCAATTGGTAGATGAGCATACCACCCCCCATCATAGTGGTCAAGGTATGTACCCCTCAACATGGTAGATGAGCATAAACACCCCCCATCAAAGTGATTGAGGAATATAGCCCCCAATTGGTAGACAAGCATGTCCACCTCCCATCAAAGTGATTGAGGAATATACTCCCCAATGGGTAGATTGGCACACCACCCCCATCATAGTGGTTGAGGCATAACACCTCCTTAACTAGGTGTGGTCAACTTACAACACTATAGATACTTTTCATGAGATCAAAACATACATACATTCCTTTTATCATCTCAAAGTCACTTAACTCATATGCCATACATTAGGCCTTCAATATCTCAAGATTCCATAATCGGACATTTTACCAAACACTTGGTAGGTGTGTAATGCTAGTACAAAATTATGCAATTCAAAAGTGAAATCATGTGAGAAAAATCAATGTAAAACCACCCATTAACACTTGGTAATACCCTCATGCAAAATACATCAAAACCCTTCATCAAATAATATAATATATCATAGATTCATAGTTCTAAACATGCTTAAACAGTCACATTTTATGAAACCCCAACATAGTTTATAATCAACTTTTATAGTAAGAGATACCCATAGATAATCTAACTGTAAATCATGCAATTTAGGTATAAAGGAAGATTAGACAGCATGGGTGAAAGGACCCAATGGTTGAAATCCATATACCTCAACTTTGGAGATTTCTTGATGAAGATTTGACTGAGAATCTGAAGCTTGAATGAATTTCTTGAATTCGGAAATGAGTTTGAAACACTTGAATTTGGGTGAAATATTTGGCTAAGTGTTAGAGAGGGTTTTGGGGAATGTCTTGTATGATATAAAGTTGAAATAAGACTAAGTATAGGTGTTTCACATATAGGAAGACTTAGGCCCATGACCCCAAAGCCTTGGATAGAAATAAGAAAACTGGCAGCAAAATACACTGCTCCGCGATTGCCACTGGAAGTTGAAATATTTTGAAAAAACAATTTTGCTATGGTTGCTCTAAAATCAAGGTTAGACCCATTTCCCACTCAATTTTACCCCCGATCATGAATATGAAGTTCGATTTTCTATATCATGTATGAATTTTGAGATATATGAAAATTATGAATTTGGACATTTTTGAGGCACAATTTTAGACACTTTTAGGGCGTTTCAGTTTCTTAGTTTAGTTTCTAGATACTTAATAGATGTCGAATGTGACATTATTATTTAACTCAACTGAGAAAAATCAGAGTTTATTATCAGAGGCCTCCACCTTGTTTATGATTCAGGTGAGCATATCTACAACATGAAGATTCTCTCGATTTACCACAGGGCTAGAAGCTTTCACCTTATCATGAGGTGGTACACACCTATCTCCATCACAGTTCCAACCCCCAACTTGAGGTTTGTCAGCCCATGTATGATCTCTCGATCTGGTGTTATAATTCTAACCTTAATTCTCAGGTGGCCATAGAAAAGCCTGATGAGAACCCACCATTTGGTTTCCCATATAATGTACCTCCTCATTATAGCCACTTTCAAATGATACACCATCATACATCACATCCCCAACAACTCCCAATGCATTCAGATATTTACGATTTTCTCCCATGATATGCTTAGTCAAAAGATCAAGCTGGGTTACCTTTTTAGCCATGTTCTCATCCCTCTCTTGAACCTTAGTGAGCTACTCCTTGGATGGACCCCTGTGCCCTAAAGACACCATGTCATATCTCATGTACCATGTTTGATTAATCTTTGTCATGCCATCTAGGAGGTCATAAGCTTCAGTGAACGTTTGTGTCATTAGGTTTTCTCTCACTAACTGATCAGCTATTCATTTGTTAACTATGTCGAGGCTTATATAAAAGTATTACAAGAGCATATGGTCCAGATTCCATGGATTGGAATAAGAGTTTTCGAAATTGGAGTTATGTTTCATGCAATGGCTCACCGTTCAGCTGCTTGAAGTTCTCAATACTTCTCCTCAACTCATTATCTTCATGGGAGTGAATTCAAGAAAGGCATTTTGCAGCTCCCCCTATGAAGTTAAGAATCGTGACGTAGCTCAAGTAGCCACCTCACTGCCTCTCCAGTGATGGAAAAAGGAAATAGCCTCAGTCAAATGACTTCTTGGCTCACTCCCCTGAAATTGAATGAGAGACACACATCAACAAAGTTCCTTAGGTGTTCATGAAGATCTTCATGGCCAAGTCCTCTGAACAATCCCTTTAGCTGGAGGAGCTACAATATAATACTTGTTACATCAAAATTAACTCCTCTGGCCAAAGGGGATATTCGGATAACACTTGTGTTTCTCACTTGGTCCCAGTTAACACCTTGCATATCATTCATGTCTCCAACTTTCTTGCCGTGGACACTCTGATTGTCCTCCATTCTGACACCTATCTTCTAATAGCAAAACCAATAAGACAACAATAAAAATAACTCTAGCTACAAGAATGAAGCTTAACAAACACTTCTATTATGGACAAGCCAACTCCCCGACAATGATGCCATTTTTTGATGTCGCTCAACCCAGCTACTCAAAGGAAGCATGGGCAGTCAGCATCAACATGATAACCCAACTAAAAGGTTGGGGCCAAATCCCGTAGAGAATCATAGCTCAAGATAAACGTAACTCATTGGAATAAGTAATTGTAAGATCTGGGGGGTTGCAATAATTAAAAGTAAGGGTTGGATTACATAATATCTAATTAACGACTTAATCAGCAAATAAGGGAAGATGTTGGGGATGTGCAAATATGAAAATTGATCTACCAAGTGGTCTGAATATTTGACTAAATGAGTTGATAAAGAGTGAATAGGCTAGGTTGATTGTAACCCATATTCAGCTATGATATATGAGGTTTCATATGAATCAACTATGAAATCATATGTATACCACCAAGGAAATACTTTAACTAAGAAGTCTCAGCAAAATCCCAAATACTTTGACCATTAAATCCTTGGCTCTGGACTTCACCTGAAATCCTGTAAGGACCCAGACTTTATGTGACCGTTATAGTGCTTGGAAATTGGTTCCAAAAAGGTTTTGAACAAGGGGACACCTCGTATCACCACCACGGGCTGTGTGACTCACTATGGGCCGTGTGGAGGAGCCTTGAGGTGGCCCTTGGCCTTATGTGTAGAGTGTTGGCATTAACTTTGGAGTTCAAGACTAAGGTGCATACCATATGAACCCCATATGGTCTGCGTGGCAAGTTATGGACTGTGTGGTGGCATTTGTGATGTAGCCTTGGCTTTGAAACCCATATTTTAGCCAAGGAACTTCACATATGAACCTCGTATGGTCTGTATAACCTTCACATTCTGTATGGGCGTTGATGTGACAATTTTCTAAGTATGAAATCACCATCTTAGGACTTTGTCAGTGAAATATTTTTTCTAAGTATAGCTTTATGGAAGGCCATATGGTCTGCATGCCTTCAAACGGACCATATGTCCTCCATATGGGACCCCTAGAAACATTTTATCTTTCATTTCATTAATGACGTTGTTGTAATTTTGTCTACTCTTAAGGATGTTTTGTGACTTTCTATGCTATCTAAGACATCCAAATAATCTATACCCGTCTTCTCTTATTCAAATTCATTCAACACTTGGAATTTATTCAATCTCTCTCAGAAGAACTCCCCTAAAGTGAACCTTGGAGGATTATGTTGAAAATTAAGGAAAAGGCTATCTCTTCTCAAATTCTTCTTGTTTCTTCTTATGTAACTAAGGTATGTGAAATTGGTTCATGGTCTCTTTCAACCATGTAGACTAGAACTCTTTTACTTTGATTTTTATAAAATTCAGCTTACTTTAATTATAGGTTTTTAAGATTATTGTGTATTTGGTTGATTTGAGATATGCACTATGTTTTATTGTTGATTTTAAAGTGAATTAAGCCCTAAAATATTGAATTGGATGAATATTATGAAGATCTTAATATGCATTATCCCTTTAAAATTTATCTAAGCATGGGTAATCTAAATTGTGATTTGAATGCAAATTTTACTTGTGAATTTACTTGAATTTCATATTGTATTGTTGATTTAAAATTGAATCTCTAGTGCCCATTTCTATTCTTATATCAT
>JAOTQR010016013.1:0-17554 GCA_025774065.1 Solanum ossicruentum
TATCCAAAGGTGGTCTCTTATTCCACACCATTGCATAGTTTCATTTGAAGTTGTTATTTTATATACAGTATTTAATGGCTTACATATTCAGTACATTATCTCGTACTGAGTCCCTTGCGGGGGACCTGCATTTCATGCTGCAGGTACAAGTGCTAGTAGATCTCCCCGGTAGGAGCACGGGATATTCAGCTTCTGTTACCAAGCTCCAGGTTGTTCCGGAGCTTTATGTTTGTCAAAAGTTTATATGGCTGTATTGTATAGTTATTCGAGGCGGGGACTTGTCCCGACCCTTATTTGGTACTTCCTATTATCTAGAGGCTTTGTAGACTATGTAAATTAAAGTGTCGTCATGTTTTGTACTTTTAATACCATGGCCCCAACAGCCTAGTCACATGCATTTTCTTTTGGCTTATATCAATGTTTACTTGCATTCAAACATGTTGAGTATAGAATTTCTTTATAAAATGTATAGAAAGTGCATAAGTATAGGTTGGTTCTCCCGAGCCTTTTTGGCGATGGGTGCCGGTCCGCCCTAACGGGATTTGGGGTGTGACAATACTGGTGTGGTATTTATTATTATATGCAAACTTAGCTAAAGGCTAAAACTAATTCCACTGATTGCTAAACTCTAATACATAGGCCCGCAACATATCGTTGAGGACCTAAATAGTGCGCTCTGACAAGCCATAGGTATGGGGAGGAAATGTTGTACTCAAATCAACTCGAGTACCCAACTCTATCTGAAACTCCCTCCAGAAACTGAAGGTGATTTGTGAACTACAATTTGATATAATAAATACTTGCAACCCATGCAAATGGACTATTTTCTGAATATAAATACAAGCCAACCACTCAGCATTGAAGGTAGATCAGATAGGGAGGAAATATGCCGACTTAGTCAGCCGATCAATAATAACCCAGATGCTATCAGAACCCTAGAAGTACAAGGTAGGCCTACCACAAAATCCATAGTCACCCGCTCCCATTTCTACTCAAGAATGTGTAGCCTTTGAAGTACCCAGCCAGGCCTTTGATGCTAGGTCGTGACTTGCTGATAGTTAAGGCAACGTGACACATAAGCAACAATGTCTCTCTTTATGCCATCCTACCAGTAATGTTGCCTCAAGTCTTGATACATCTTTGTTATACATAGGTGAATAGAGTACTTGGAGTGATAAGCCTCACACATAATCAACTGTATCAAATCCCTACTCTAGGAGCACACAACCTATCATCAAATCTAAGAACCCTATCTAAATCAACTGTAGCCTGACCACCAACACTCTGAGTAACTCTATCTGAGGGTCACCAATGACTCATCCTAAAACTATCTAGCACGAATTTGATCAACTAATAAATACGTTGCCCCAATAAAGGCTACTATCCATCAAGAGTCTACAATATCCAATCTAACTAACCTATTAGCTAAGGATCTGATGTCTAAGTCTAAAGGTCTCTCCTCAGTAGATAAATGTGCCAAACTATCCATACTCACTGATTTCTGACTTAAGGCATCCACTACCATGTTCATCTTGCCCGAATGATGGAGAATGGAAAGGTTGTAGTTTGCTAGTACCTCAATCTATTACCTCTGTCTAGAATTCAAGTCCCTTTGAGTCGTAATGCACTGTAATCTCCAATGATATGTATATATGTCACAACATAACTATATAAGTAATGTCTCCAAATCTTGAGTGCAAATACCATAGCCGCTAACTCAAGATCATGAGTAGGGTAATTAAGCTCGTGGGTCCTCAACTATAGGGAATAAGCAATAACTTGGCTCCTCTATATCAGAACACAACCTAAGGTAATATGAGAAGCAGCACAATACACAGTAAATCTCCCACTCTTAATAGGAAGGGTCAGAATAGGAGTAATACTCGACAACTCTTTCAGCCTGAAAAAGCTAACATCATAATACTTAGACCAAACAAATGGCACACCTTGGCAAGTCAAACAAGTCAATAGAGTTGCAATAGTGGAAAACCCCTCAAAAAACCATTGTAATATACCCTGCTAAACCCATAAAATTCCTAACCTCTATCAAAGAAGTGGACCTAGGCCAACCACAGATCATCTAAATCTTTGACAAATATACTATGATAGTCTATTTGGACACCAGGTGCCCTAGGAATGTCACAGACTCGAGCCAGAATTTACACTTAGAAAATTTCGCATACAACCTGTGATCCCTGAGTATTTGTAGCACAATCTGGAAATGCTTGGCATGCTTCTCTTAACCCCGTTAGTACACTAGTATATTATCAATGAAGACTATAACAAAAGAATCTAAGTACATCTGGAACATGCGAGTCGTAATATCCATAAATGCAGCAAGGGATTTAGCTAACCCAAAAGATATAACTAAAAACTCATAGTGGTCATAACAAGTCAAGAGTGCAGTCTTCAGAGAATCCTCCCCTCGATCCTCAACTTTTGGAAACCTAAACTCAAGTCTATCTTAGAGAACACTACTACTCCCTGTAAATGATCAAACAAATCATCAATAGAAGGCATAGGATAATGATTTTCACCTTCACCTTAGTCACCTGCTTGTAATCAGTGCACATCCAAAGAGTCCCATTTTTTTATAAAACAGAACTAGCGGCTCCCTATGGAGAAATACTCGACCGAATAAAATCTAAGTCCAATAGACCTTAAAGCTGAGTACTAAGCTTTTTAAACTCTACCGGAGCCATCTAGAATGGTGGAGCAGATATAGCCTTAGTGTTGGTTCAACCTCTAAAAAAAATCAATATCCCTCTCTGGCGGTCACCCCAGCAAATCAGCAGAAAAGACATTTAGAAACTCGCAGACTACTAAAACTGACTCCAAGGTAGGAACCTCAGCTGTCACAACATGAACATGAGCCAAGTATGCTAAACAACCAGTAGATATCAACCTCTGAGTCTGAATGTAAGAAATAATACCAGTCGATGCACAATAAACAAACCCCTGCCACACCACGAGGGATATACCGGGTATAGCCAAGGTAATAGTCTTGGCATAACAATCTAATATGATATGATGCGAAGCTAACCAATCCACATCCAGAATAACATCAAATAGCTAACCAATCCATATCCAGAATAACATCAAATAACAATATCAAATCTACCCGAGTATCAAAACCCTGTAGAGTAACCACACATGACCTGCATACTTGATCTACAACTAACAAATCCGCCACTGGATCAATGTCTGAGTTTGGGACAAAAGAGGCTTAGGACTCACACCTAAGTGAGAAGCAAAATAAATAAATACATATGAAAATATAGACCTAGGATCAAATAAAGTTGAAGTCGACTACTAGCATAAAGTAATAATATATATATATGATAGTACCATCTGAGCCTTAGCCTCTAACCAAGCTGGAGCTGTGTAGAAATGGCCCTAATGGTCTCCACCTTTAGCATCACCCCTACCACCGGCCCTACTGCCTCTAATAAGGCCCCTGTAACCCTGGTGATCATCCCGGTGCTCATACCAATCATCTCTACAACCCTATCCTGCCTTGGCCTCTAATAGCGGGTAAATGAGCTAGCCTACTGGGCCGTGGAGCTAAATCTGCTACCCCATACTCAGGATAATCTTTGACCTAGTAATCCAGTGCCCCACAATTAAACAAACCTTGAGCAAATCGGTCTCTACTAGCTCAGCCACGCTAACCTAACCTGGAAGCTCTAGAACTCTGACTAGTAAAATAAAATGACCCAGCCTATCCTGATGTTGTAGTATCACTATCTCTCTTTTTGCGTCAAGAAGGATAAGAAGAACCACCCTGGTTAGAAGTACCTGGAACCCTGACGTCCACCCATAGAAGCCTATAAGGATGATCGATATAGACAGTTGGACTGACCCGACTGAAATCTTGATGGTGATTTTTTCACTTTATCTTTTGAATCTAGACCGAAATCTACTAAAACCTCCCTACACCGAGCATATTTGTCATTGTCCTCTTGGGCCTTACGACTAAACTGCTCAATATAATGGGCGTGATCAATAATATCTAAGTAAGATTGGCTCGAAGTCACTAGAGAATTGTTGCCAATCCTCAACTGTGGTCTCAAGACATGCACAAAACAACAGATCCGCTCTTCTTCTGTTGGTAGAATCATTATGTCATACCTAGAGAGCTCCTGAAATCTCACCTCATACTGGGACAATGTCATAGTGTCCTACTCCAGTTGAGTGAACTGGTCATGAAGCCTGTCTTTGAGGCTCCTGGGAATAAATCTAATCATGAATGCATCGGAAAACTTAGTCCAAATCACAATAGTGCATCGGTTGGCCTAGTATCACTAAAAGTCTGTCACCATTATCTGGCTGGCCTGTCCAATTGATAGGTTGTATACTATGCACCTCTGAACTCCAATAATCTCAATACCTATAACTTCTCTATGTAAGATGTCAAAAACTGACGGGCATCCTTTCTAGCTACCGCTGAATACCTTGGTGGATTCAATTTAATAGAATGCCCAAGCACCCACTAATTCTGAAAAGGTATGGCTCCCTATGCCTATGCAATCAGAGCCTCTGGGCGGCGTACTCTCCTGGGCTTGTATTGGAGGCTGTATCAGAGGAACTAGGGCCAGTGTTGGGCCTACTGAAGGCCCCTAAGTGCGATTAACAAGTGCTCGATAGCCGTTTATACCTAATTTTAACCACGAAAGTGACTAGGGACTGCAGGAGAACTGGCACCTCTTACTGTGGGGGAGCGGGTGCCTCGATTGTGGGGGAGATGAGGCATCTTGGTGCTGCTCAATAGGATCTAGGGGCTACTCCCTGTCGGGAGCGGACGGCATACCCTTGCCTCTGCCTAGAGTTCGAACCCTACACGACATATCTGCGAATGAGTGAAATAATCAGATTTCAAAAATTCCACAGACAGTATTGCACAAAAAAATCAATAATAAGTAGTTTCCTAAGCATCCCTAGCCTCCTGGGTGTTGGGAACACCACCCAAACTCTCAATTGAAGAAGCTCCTCAATTGGAGTTGAAGCAGTTACCATCACATCTCATGTATTAATTTCTTGGTGAAAATAATATATTACCTGTAATCTTGTCTGCTTTATTAACTGCAACCCAGGTAGAAGTGGTTGTTGCGGTGCTAAAGAAACAAAAGAGAGCAATGGGGTGGCAGATGTATGACATCTATGGCATCATCCCAGCCCTATGCATGCATAGAATATTCATGGAAGAGGGCCACAAGCCAGTGGCTCAACCGCAAAGGAGGTTAAATCCAATTATGAAGGAGGTAGTAAAGAAAGAGATCATAAAGTGGTGGATGTAGGGATCATCTTCTCTATATCAGACAGCAAATGGTTAAGCCCTGAATAAGTCCACAAGAAGGGTAGGATGATGGTTTTTACGAATGAGAAGAACTAGTTGATTCCAACTAGAATGGTGATAGGGTGGTGAATCTGCATGGACTACAGAAAATTAAATGATGCCACCAGGAAAGACCATTACCCCATGCCCTTCATTGATCAGATACTAGACAAACTAGATGAGCAGGTGTACTATTGCTTCTTTGATGGGTATTCAAGATACAACCAGATAACTATTGCATATGAGACTTACGCCTTCAAACATATGCCCTTTGGTTTGCGCAATGTACCAGCCACATTTCAAAGGTACATGATAGCTATCTTTCATGACATGGTAAAGAACTTCGTGGAGGTGTGCATGGATGACTTCTCTATCTTCGGTGAATCTTTTAAGAGCTGCTTGCAGAATTTGGACAGAGTACTAGCAAGATGCAAGGAGAAACCTCGTTCTTAACTGGGAGAAATGTCACTTCCTTATTAAAGAGGGGATAGTCTTATACCACAAAGTGTCCAAGAAGGGGTTGTAGGAAGACAGAGCAAAGATCGAGGTGATCGACAAGCTGCCACAACTAGTTTCGGGCAAAGGAGTTCGGAGCTTTCTGGGACATATTGGTTTCCACCGCAGGTTTATTAAGGACTTTTCAAAGATTGCAAAGCCGTTGTGTTCCCTATTGGAGAAAATGGTATAATTCACTTTGATGAGTCTTGTTTGAAGGCATTTGAGACACTGAAAAAGAAGTTGATAGAGGCTCTAATCTTGGTAGCACGTGACTAGGGTCTCCCGTTTGCGCTAATATGTGACGCCAGTGACACAGCAATGGGAGTGATATTAGGGAAGAGGAAAAATAGAGTTTTTCACTCCATATACTATGCTAGTAAGACCGTAGATGCAGCACAGAGCAACTATACAGTTACTAAGAAGGAAATGTTGGCATTGGTGTATGCATTCAATAAGTTCAGAGCCTATTAAGTGGGGACCCAAGTGGTGGTGTTCACAGACCATGTGGTAGTAAAGTACTTGTTCAATAAAAAGGATGCAAAGTTGCTCTTGATCAAATAAATCCTGTTGCTCCAAGAGCTCGATATTGAAATCAGGGATCTTAAGGGGAGCGAGAACCATGTTACCGATCATATGTCCCATTTGGAAAATGATGCTCACGTAGGGGAACAATTGCAGATCAGAGAAGAGTTTCGTGACGAGCAATTGTTAGCAATTGAGGTGGAACAATTACCATGGTACGCTGATATCGTAAACTACTTGGTAAGTGGTGTGTTCCCACCTAATACAACATACCAGTAGAAGAAGAGGTTGGCCCATGATACTAAGGCGTATATCAGGGTCAAACAAGGAGTTGATCTCATGGTGAGGAGGTATGTTCCAGAAGCGGAGATAAAGCAAATTCTTGAGAGATGTCATGCCTCTCTATATGGAGGTCATCATGGTAGTGACAGGACAGTGCACAAGGTATTGCAATCAGGGTTCTTCTAGCCCACTTTGTTCAGAGATGTTATTAAGTTCTCCAGGGCCTGTGATGCTTGCCAGAAAATAGGTGCCATATCCTGGAGGCATGAGATACCCCTAAATAATATTCTGGAAGTGGAGATTTTCGATGTTTGGGGCATTGATTTTATAAGGCCATTCCTACAATCAATCGATTGTCATTATGTTCTTGTAGCTGTGGACTATGTGTCTAAATGGGTATAAGCAACAACCCTTCCAACAAATGATGCTAAAGTGGTGAGAAGGTTCCTCGGGAAGAATATTTTCACACGGTTTGGTACTTCAAGAGCCATTATCAGTGATGGAGGAACCTACTTTCTTAACCAAATCGTAAAGAACTTGTTGGCAAAATATGGGATAAGGCATAAGTTGGCCACAGCATATCACCTGCAAACCAGCGAGCAGGTTGAGGTATCAAACCGGAAGGTGAAACAAATATTGCAGAAGACAGTAAATGCCTCCCGGAAAGAATAGGCAGAGAAGCTTGATGAAGCATTATGGTTGTATTGGACGGCATACAAGATCCCAATTGGAACCTCTCTTTATAGGATAGTGTATGGCAAGGCCTGTCATTTTTCCATAGAGCTCGAGCATCAAGCATACTGGGAGATAAAGAAGCTGAATCTTGACCCTGAGCTCGCTGGCAAGAAGCGACTAGAGCAGTTAGAGGAGTTGGATGAATTCCGGCTCCAAGCTTATGAAAATGCTAAGCTCTACAAGGATTGCACCAAGAAATGGCACGACCAGCACAAAATCAATAGGAACTTTGAGCAGGACAATAGGTATTACTCTTTAACTCCCGTCTTAGACTCTTTCTAGGAAACCTGAGATCCAAGTGGAGTGGACTGTTCGTGATGGTGGCGGTTACACCCCATGGTGCAGTAGAGTTGAAGGATTTGGCCACGAATCAAAATTATTTGGTGAATAGTCAATGCGTCAAGCATTATTATGGTAAGGATATGAATCAAATTGTGGAGGCCATTGAGTTGGCTAATAATGAATGAGCCAATCATGCATCATGCCGCGACATAAAATCAGGCGTTTCACGGGAGGTAACAGATGGTGAGGTAACAGTAGTTTAATTACCTTTGCTTAAAAAAATAAAAACTAAAACAAATCAGAAATTAGAAAATCAGATCCCGTACAAAAAGTGTGGAAATTTTGCATAAGTACAGGTCTGCGATGCTTTCGCATCGCGGACCCTGTGCAATTTTGTGCAAATTTTTCTGTCCTCATTTCTTAACAATTCATTGAGTTTTTTTTGTATTTTCTTGGTCTAATACATTAGTTTTATTATTTTGAAGCATGTCCAGGTGTTCGGAGAATTTTTCGGGGCCCGAAGCTCAAATAAAATTTTTATTGGAGCTAAAAATAGTGAGCATTCACGATAGTACAGCGGTGCAGATCCATCGCGGATGCACACTATTTTTGCACACAGGGAAATTATTTTCTAAGTATAGGTTCGTATTCTCTCTACGACGCAGAGGGAACACGGATATGTGTTAAATCCTCATTGTGCAGACATGGCCCCACCACTATTCAAATTCCCTAAATTGTTTTCTTCTTTTTTTTTATGCCTACCCCACGACCCCAAACCCATATTTCCTCCAGTTTTACTTCTTCTTCTTCCCTCTTTCACCAAATATTCAAACAAGTTCGCGTCACACATCAAGTTTGTCTTTGCGCAAGTATTCTTTTCGCATAAGGTACATTTTCTCCACTCGAATTTTGCTTAATTTCAAGGCTTCAAGGTATGAAATTTTCCATGTTTTTGGGTTAAATTCGAAGTGGGTGGCTTGGATTGTTGATGATTCTTTGATAATCTTTGTGGGATGTACGTTATTTGGGGTGAATTTATGGATATGAGGAAAAGTTGATCTTATTTGTAGGGGTTGAAAAGCCTAAGTCAAATTTGGGAGAAATTTTGGGGGTGAAACTGGGGGTTTGTGGGTTCTTCAGCATGCGCTAGACTTTCTCTGTGATTTCTTTATTGAATATAACCATGCTTAATGCTTGAGCTATTGTTCTATGTGATGTATGTCGAAGTTTAAGTTTGGGGTTAGGCGTGTGAAATTCATAGGGATGGTTTTGTTATGCCTATAGGGTTGAATAAACTATATTGGGGGTTTGTAATAGGGGATCTGGATATCGGTTTACTGTGTGACTGTGGGCACACTGCGAATGGTGGTTATGAGCATTATGCTAGACAAAAATGCATATGGAATGGTGAAGTGATCAAGCCCATATGACTCGGGGAAGTCTGATTAACCTTGCCATACATGCTTGAATCTAAGTGTGGGGTTGTGTTTGATTGTGCACTGATGTTTTGCAGATAACATGTCTTCAAGTGCTCGTCGAGGAGGTCAATCTAGCATACCAAGGGCTGCTAACATTAATAACCAGGCACGAGACATCCCAAACATGCCTAAGGACACTATGAGGGGTCAGCAGACCCAATTTGGGGCCAAAGCTGTAAACAAAGAGGGCAAGCGGTGGTATCAGTCTCATGAAGAGATGAAGCACTACCCAACATACCGATTGACGTGGATTCCCTCAGTGACGAGTACCCCTAGATTCTCAATTGATGCAATCAATTGAGTTTGGGGTTCTTGTTCCGACCACCCATGCTATGCAATCTGAGTGTGGTGAGGGAAATCTATGCCAATCTGAGTTAGGACCTATGGTCCCAATCGGTAATTATTTGAGGAAATGGAGGTGAACTTCTCACCTCTTGCTATCAACAGGGTCCTAGGCACACCCAAAGAGATCCCAGTGGGTGCTTTCAATGAGTTGTGCCTTCACCTGCCCTGGTAGACCATCAAACATACTATTTCTAGATGGAATTCCATGGCTAAGTGGGTCATACATGCGGAACGGGGCTATCACCTCTCCTTTCCATTTTATCACATGTCTAAGGAGGCTCGGGTCATGATAAAGATAATGACACACTCTCTCTTTCTAGGGTAGCTCTTCACAAATGTAACGAAATATAGGGTGTGCCTCATTTATGCACTCATGATGGGGATGCCACTAAACTATGGAGCTATTTTCGGTTGACGATAAGGAAGGCCAAGACCAGCAAAGGTCGTAGGTATGTTTTTGCAGGCCTTATCACTACTTTATGTCATGCGTAGGTGTCCCTGAGGAGGAGGCCGATTACTGCCCGATCATCCAGGCCCCCTACGTTGCCACCAATATTAAGGGGTATGCGTGACCTTAGGCCCAGTATTGACCATTACGGAGAGAGTCTATCGAGATGAGTTGATTGCAGGTCGTATGTACGTCCTAAAGATGTTGCAACACCGAACTGGCAGTCTTCCTTCCACGAGAGAAGAGTTGCAGGAGGTTGAGATGCAATACCCTCTCAACGACCATGCCAAAGTCGTTTTTCGCATTGGACCCCTTTCATCAAGCCTGTTGAAGATGATGTGCCCACGAGCCCAGGATAGGTGCATGATAAGGAAGAGGATGAGTTTGAGGAGGATGAGATAGTTGATGAGCCACCGGTCTACGTGGGAGGTAAGCCCATCTTACCAGGCCTGGCTGATGATTGAGCAAATTCCTTTTGTTTAGTATTCTTCTGTTGCTATTGGTTGTATTAAGATCACTATTTTTATTTCTGCTTTGTGTTTATATTTGGACATCTGGACATCTTTTTTTTATAATTTGGGTTTGTAATTATAATTAGATATTGTGCATGAATATTTGATTTAGGAATATGATATAGATGCACAAAATGTAGTAGCAGTGACTTGGAGTAGTTGCCTATCTATTATAAATAGCTATGTAGACATAGTGAGTGATGGGGGCCCTATGATGGATGGATGACGACCGTCCTAAGGGCATTCATTGAATCTAGTTCATGTAGAGTGTGGTGGTGTACAAACAAGCATCAAGCGCAACTACTCGAACATAGTTAAGGGTAGTTGCTTGATCCTTGTAAGTCACAATTGTTGCATGCTTAATTAATTGAATTCATGGGAATACCATAATAGAAACTCTAGTGCTAACCTTGGAATGAAAGTGTTCCCAGAGTGAGTGAGCTAATTGTGAGTCTCTGCTGTGATAGGTTCGAGAACTTGCCTGATGTGTAGAGTAGACTTGGTAGGAATTGGAACTAGAGGAAAGCATCTAGGCATTCCTTTGATAGACGAAAATGACCCTAACTATCCCTTTTTGAGCCTTAGCCTATTCTTTGATTAACTATAATTCAAGTCAATCTTTTTTCTTTAATAAAGCATCCGTATTTGATCCTAATTCCCTAGCGCTTGAGCATGATGAATCACAGGAGAAGGGACTTGAGTGGACACCCGAGGGCCAAGAAAGTGTAGAGTGTCGGAAAAGAAAAAATAAAAAGAAAAAAACGCAAAATAATAATAAAATGACCAGAAATAGTGTTGTTCTGTGTTGCCTCCGCGTGGCGGAGCAAACGCGGATCCACACTATTTTGGCCCTTAAAAATTTATAAATTGCAATCAGTTATCCAGTGCTGATCCGCGATACCTCCGCGTCACGAATCCATTGTGGCAGTGGTGGACCCAGGATTCCTGGACAATGGGTGCTCATTTTTTTAAAAGAAAAAAAATGTGTTGCCAGTGGTATTCGAACCCGCGTCTGGATACTCGCCCTAAATTTTAGCAACGCGTAGAGAACCACAGTACCTACAGAACTTTTTGTTCAGTGGGTGCTTAACCTTATATTTTGTACCATTTTTGCATATTTTTATATGAATACACAAAGATCTTTTCGAGGCCAATGGGTGCTCGAGAACCCGAAACCCAACACGTGGATCCACCCCTGCATCGCGGATGCACACTGGCTCGAAAAACAAATACTTTAGGTTTGGTTATTTTCTTTATTGGGTGTCTACATATTTATAGTGGTATTATTATTTTGGGTATCAGATGTAAATAAGTAGGAGTATTTATGGCATGAATTAAAGGAGGGTAACAAGGGTTGTTGAATCAAGGAAACATGAAAGGATGTGAAGTGTATGCTACGAAAGCGTGGGAATTGAGCTGTGTCAACCATATCCATAAATGTATCCCACCTACCCACAACCTACATTACATCCAAACAAAGACCTATGTGATCCTCTAAGAAAAACTCCAACTAGGTCTATGCTTACATTAAGGGAAAGCCTATGGAATCTAGAAGCAACGTGAGACATCTTTTCGAAGAGTGAGGGTTGTTTATGTACTCATTCTTAATCTTTTATTAAAATTTTAATGGTGTGTATGGGTAATTCTTCTTGGTGAGGGAAAATGATCATTCAAGGTCAGTATCTGGATGAACTGTTAAATATTTTGCATGAGCCTGCATATATACATGAGTGTTAGGAGCGAGTAGTTTATGCCTAGGGCACCGAAAGTGTTAACCATGGTTCATAGAGTGCGACCGCATGATGTTCATTGTATATATTATCATAGGGAGTATGATACATGTGTTGTAGTTTGCTCGAGTATGGACAAAGCTCTAATTATGGAGTGGTGATCTTAGCCAATAATGCCAATGAATAGAGATAATTCAGAGGGAAAATTCATAGAGTCTGGGTGTTTTAGTGTATTTTTCTCTTATTTTGCTAACATAGGGCGAGTGCGCCTGTTGGTTGAGTTTTTGCAGGATTTTTATTTGATTGAAAAATTTGGAGTTAAACCCAGAATCAAGGGAAGAACACAGCCTAGAATTCGAAGGAGAAAAGTCAGTAGAGCAGCCAAACAACCAAAAGTCCACGTGGCAAACTTGGGAACAAGGTTGGGGAAGCTGAAAAATGCAAAAAAAAAGGAGCGAAGTTGAAAGGTTTGCATGATCCACGTCGAAGGACCTGTGCAAAAGATGTGCAAAACTATTCAATCAGCAATTTAAGTGAAAAATTAGAAAAACAAGGGGTCTGTGTCGAGGACCTAAGGACCCGATGTGGAAAAATCGAATTATGGGATTTTTATTATTGTTCGATCATAGACTTTAGGTTTAACAGTTGGTTTTATACAAGAACTTCAGTAGGGATGACAGAGAACTCTTTTCAATAGTTTTTTGGTTAGTTTAACCTTTATCCTTTGGTTCTTGATGTTTTTCAGTTCCTTCATGATGTATTTCACGTTCATGAGTGGCTAAGTCTCCATATTCTGGGGTTGTAGCCATAGAAAATGTGTAGTGCTTAACTTTGAATATCTATGAATGGTTTCTTTCAGTTATTCCTATGCTATTTTTATCTATACTTCTTAGCCTGATCAACTAGGGGATAAATTAGTTGTTCACTCTGGATCCGAGAGATGTTGGAGTGGATAGAATACACTAGTATAGGGAGTTTGTTCAATAGTAGGAAACTAGGTTGATTCGTGTAAGAGAGACCAGTGACAACTACCCTTGCACCTCGCTTGGTTCATATACGGGAAGATAGCTTTAATGTATTTTTATTAGTCTGTCTATCCCCACTCAACGATGTAGTTAGGTAGTCAATAACGTAAGGCTGGCAGAGGCGTGCAATCCTGTTCAGGTAAATTAAACCCCATGAATCAATAATCTGGAAACCAGACATAGATAGACATTATTAAGACTAAATAGAATCGTAAAGGTTACAACCTTGGAAGTGCCTATCAATTGATACCTTGTCGTAAAAGTTAGATTAGTTAGAATTTTGTTCTTTGCAATTTGTTTTACTTAAATCCAAACTCTTTTTACTCAAAGCACCATAAATGCGATAACTGAGATTGGTGACTGATTTAATTCAAATCCCTTTGGTTTCAATAACCCGGCTCTTTAAATAAGGCCACTATATTACTTGTGAGACCACGTTCACTTACGTGTGCTGAGAGTAATACCATCATCGACCGACTGAGTGAAACTACAGTAAGAACAAATATAATAAAATACTATAATTCTATATATCTAAACCCAATCAAAATGATAAGCATTTCGGTAGAACCACAGAACCTCAACTGAACGGAACCAAGCCATGTACAATGGTACCAACTGACAAACGCGAGCAGAACCACATCACAATTTTCATACGGTTGAGGTATAGTGTTGTACGTGGGTATACGGCCCTAGTATCTATGCCTATACGTCAACTAGGCCCCTATAAGCCCAGAAGGTACATCCACACACAAAATAGAGTATGTAGGTGTAGGGACAAGAATCAATAACATATGGTATAAGATCTCAACCAATGTAAAACACAATATCACATGGGGACTCAAACCCCTAACTCAACCAGTGTAAAACACAACATCATATGGGGACTCAAACCCCTATCCGCCACCTGGGGACTCGAACCTCTATAATATCAGATGGGGACTTGAACCCCTATAATATCAGACAGGGACTCGAACCCCTAATCCTCTTCACCTGGTACCCAGCCAGGGAAGTCAGGGGTCGGATGGTCTAACAATCAACTAGGACTCGAACCTAGGAATAGTCATCCAGGACTCAAACCTGGGAATGGTCATCAGGGCTCAAACCCCGAAATAATCATCTGTAACTCGAACTCAGAAATAGGTAAACTACTTAGTTGGTCAACCAAGATTTGTGCCTCTCAGGTCACACTGTGTGTATATATAGCAATACAGCCTCTAAACAACACAAGTCTAGGCACCACTAGCCTAAGCCTAGGTTAAGGCCTAATGAAATGCATATAACCATATGTACCATAAGCATCCAGAACAATGATAGACAACCCAGCTGATAAGCATAACAAGTATCCGAAATAGTAATAAATAATCCAGCTGATAAGTATATTAAGTGTCCAGAGCAAAAATAGACAATCCAGCTGACAAGTGTAACAAGTATCCAGAATAATAACAGACAATCTAGCTGATTTCTAGGGTATAGCATGCACCTCACAAATAGAGTCACAATCCAGTCACCAGGTACTCAAGGACACAAAACATCAGCAAAGTAACAACAACAGAGTCCTAATGTGCAGCCAAGAGCACAACTGACAACCAACCCCTCAAAATACAATATGTTTCCCAATACTAGGTAACCCATACAGGTACCCAAGTAGTCAAACAGGCATAAATAGCAATGGAAGGGCTACAAGTTCACATTTAGCTATTAACAGATTCACCACAACCCCAAACAACTCTAACCTCAGCTACTGTGATAGATAGAGCAATTATAGCATTCACGCAAAAATCACAGTCTCAACTAACATGTACAATCTTTACTCAATGATTCCCAACAATAAACAGGCACCCAGCGTATATTTTAGCTCAGTTTGGGAGAAGGGAAAGCTAGCCTACCTAAAAGGCAACTCGATGTGCTTCAGCTCAGTCCATGCAAGCTTTACCCCTCCTGATTGCCTTCAAATGTTGCTCAGCTATCAAAATATGAATCACGATATTAATATGATTGTTTTAACTATCATATTTCAAGAAAGGGGGAAAATATGTTAATTGTGACTAAAATGAAAAAAAAGGGTCCACACCCGAAATACCAAACTAACCCTCATAAAATTACCTTTACGCCTCCTCGAGTCTGTATCCAAAAGTTGAGTTCAAAATGAGGCTCAGAACATTTAGAAAAAACTCAAAAATCATGTTACATTTCTTATCGAAAAACATTTATATTCAATAGCTTTTTATCGAATTTCTCAAAAAAAGGGTCAACCAAGTAGAATCTAAGCATACTATGATGTAACCCTATGACCAAAATTTCACTCAATTTCGATAAGAAACGATTGAGATATCCCAATTCAAAATTTTTGGATTTATGGTATTTTATTCAGCAAAAACGGTGGACTTTACCTTAAAAAGATGCCGAAGCTGATTTCGAGGTCACCACGATGTTTCTCATGAGATTCTGCACAATTTAGCCTTTTGAATTGCTAAAATCAGGTATATATCGCTAAAGTTATTGTTTGTTTAAACGTTCCTTGTTTTTCCTTCATGAAATTGAAATTATAAATGCTGCCACTGCCTAGCTTTGGCCTCTACAATCGCGGGAGGTGCTTTACGAACACGGGACTTATATAGCCTGCCCTCTATGAATGCGAGTCTTGTCTTGTCACGCGAATGCGGAGGTCTGCCTTATGGCAACCCTGCGAACGCGGGTGGCCCTCTACGAATGCAAAGATCCGCCTTGCTGCAATTGCACCAGCCCACTTCAATCACTCCCCGGGGTGCCCTGGGCCCATCCAGTGTCTGTTTTTAACAAATCAACTATGTTACCACCCCGATTTCGATGTTCTGAATCCAATGGCATAGCCAAAATTTCCAAAAGAGCTCATTATAATAAAATAAGGGTCCTTCCTTATTCAACTAATTTTAACTAAAAGAATTGAGGGGGTCAAAATGCAACCGGAAGTCCCGGAAGTCCAATGAAAGATCATTCTAGACCAAACTTGATGTTCTGGAGCTGACCACGTTATCGAATTCCCATTTGGGCATGTTTCCTTAGGTTATCCTCAAAAGTCACTTTTTAGCTTATTTCTAAACTGATTCTACAAATTCTAATTTAACTCACACCATAATCTCTAAGTCTCGGGCCAACCATGCTCTTGGAATAGTTTGGATGTTCCGAAGCTGATGGAACTATCAAAATTTCGCTCTAAGGCTGTTTACTAAGACTTTACCTAAGAGTTTATTTTACAGTTATAGTCATCCATTAACTCACAAAGCTACACAAATATCAAATGATTGACCAAACCGCTGAACGATCAGCACCGATAAGTCAGAAATGGCCCAAAGTCGCTATGCAACGGCTCAAACGATAAAATATTTGCAGAAACACAGAATGGCCTGAAGGGTCATTACAACTTGTCATTCAATTCCATGAAAAATTAATGTATCTTCTCTTTTTAGCTTTCTGCTGAAAAGTCCTTAATGGCTCCACGACTACAGTTTGGTGATCGAGAATATGATCCATACTCATCCCATAATCCCTTCAATTTGGTGTAGTAAACTCACTGTGTGGTCATGCTGTTACATAGTAATGATCTCCATCTTCAACTGGTGACCTCTAGGAGCATTCCCTTGTGAAAATTGCTCCTTTAAATCTTTCCAAAGTTCACGTGTTATATAAAAAAAAAATGTTATGCTATTGTGTAAGGAGGGATGAACAGAGTTAAAAAGCCAAGATATTACCATGGATTTTCCCTTAATCCATGCAACTTCGTTTGTAGAGCTTGTTACGAGTTGCAGAAGACCACCATCTATAAAGCCTAACTTTGATTTTGCCAATAAGGCATTCGTCATAGCCCTCCACCATGTCAAATTGTTATCTTGTGTGAGCAAACATGTGACCAGAGACACTCCAGGATTATCAGTTGGTTACGTGTATGGAGTGTTGACTGCCCCATCATTGTTCCCTGTCATTTTGTGTGTTTACTACTCCTCTGATATCATGATAATGTGGTAAAACAGAGAATTAATCTTATTCAAAATGAAAGAGCACGGTGCTCTTTTATAGATACAAAATACTGATGTAGTAGAACACAAACTCTATACCTAGAAGAGTCCTATGGTATATAAACTGTACACTTAATCTTTATAATTCAAATTTAATGTGTATCTATACTAACCATCAAGTTTGCTATCAGAATAGTTCAACACAAAGACAGATCTTGGATTCTCATGAGGATGTCGACGCTTATTTTTATTGTGGATCATGATTTTGTTAATTGATATCTAAATTCTATTGTAGAATTGTTACATTACATCATGTATTGATCATTAGAACAGTCAAAATTTGATTTGTAATTAATAAAACTGTGTGTGT
>JAOTQR010016024.1:0-17554 GCA_025774065.1 Solanum ossicruentum
ATTAAGCACCACGAATTTACTTAATTTAAATTACGCCATATTCGCCTTAACTTTTTCAATTAAACGATTAACTTAAACTAATAAATTTACGGGGTCTAACATTAAGAGTATCTAATTTTTTTATTAAAAAGCATAAATTCTATCATTCTCTGGCTTCATACTTTTGTATTCTAATTTTGTTATCTCTACTCAATAAAAAAAGCTTAAGTTACTATGACTTAAATTTAAAAGTCCTTTGCCACCTTTATTTCATAAGCTCGACAACCTTTACGTGGTAGAAATTTGCACATTATAGCAAAAGAATTTGACAAGAACTAAACAAAAGAGAATTATATATTTTTTCGAGAATTTCATGTCAAAATAACACTATCGTTAATTAAAAGTAAGTAATATTTTTATTAAAAAGCATAAATTCTGTCATTCTCTGGTTTCATACTTTTGTATTCTAATTTTTGTCACCTCTACTCAGTAAAAATAGCTTAAGTTACTATGATTTAAATTTAAAAGTATTTTGTCACCTTTATTTCATTAGCTCGACAACCTTTGTGTAGTTGAAATTCGCACATCATAGCAAAAAGGTTAGACACGAACTGAAACAAAAGAGAATTATATATATTTTCGAGAATTTCCTTTCTAAAGAACACTATCCATAATTAGAAGTATTTTTTTTTATTAAAAAACATGAATTCTAATTTTTGTCATCTCTACTCAATAAAAATAGTTTAAGTTACCATGACTTAAATTTAAAAGTCTTTTGTCTCCTTTATTACATAAGCTCGACAACCTTTGTTTAGTTAAAATTTGCACACCACAGCAAAAGAATTTGACAGAATTGAGAGAAAAGAGAATTATACATATTTTCGATAATTTTGGGTCAAAAAACACTATCCTTAATTAAAAGTAAGTAATTGGTTAATTAAAAAGCATAAATTCTATCATTCTCTAGCTTAATGCTTTTGCACTCAAATTTTTGTCATCTTTACTTAATAAAAATAGCTTAAGTTACTATGACTTAAATTTAAAAGTCTTTGTTCACCTTTAATTCATTAGCTCGACAATGATTGTGTAGTAGAAATTTGCATATCATAGTAAGAGAATCAGACAAGAACTGAACAAAAGAGAATTATACATATTTTCGAGAATTTTATGTCATAAAAATACTATCCTTAATTAAAAATAAGTAATTATTTTGTTAAAAAGCATAAATTCTATTATTCTCTAGCTTAATACTTTTATATTCTAATTTTTGTCACCCCTACTCACTAAAAATAGCTTAAGTTACTATGACTTAAATTTAAAAGTCTTTTGTCACCTTTAATTCATTTGCTTGACAACTTTTGTATAGTTGAAATTTGCACATCATAGCAAAAGAGACATGAACTGAACAAAAGAGAATTATACATATTTTCGAGAACTTCATGTCAAAAAACACTAACATTAATTAAAACTAAGTAATTATTTTTTAAAAAAACATAAATTCTATCATTCTCTGACTTCATAATTTTGTATTTTAAGTTTTGACACCTCCACTCAATAAAAAATAGCTTAAGTTACTATGACTTAAATTTAAAAGTCTTTTGTCACCTTTATTTCATTAGCTCGACAATCTTTGTGTAGTTGAAATTTGCACATAATAGCAAAAGGATTAGACATGAACTGAAACAAAATAGAATTACACATATTTTAGTGAATTTCGTGCTTAAAAAAATACTATCCTTAATTAAAACTAAGTAATTATTTTATTAAAAAGCACAAAATTCTATCATTCTCTAGCTTCATACTTTTGTATTCTAATTTTTGTCACCTCTACTTAGTAAAAATAACTTAAGTTACTATGACTTAAATTTAAAAATCTTTTGTCACCTTTAATTCATTAGCTCGACAACCTTTGTGTAGTTGAAAGTTGCACATCATAGCAAAAGAATTAGACATGAACTGAAACAAAAGAGAAATATACATATTTTCGAGAATTTCGTGT
This sequence comes from Solanum ossicruentum, assembly GCA_025774065.1. NCBI lineage: Eukaryota > Viridiplantae > Streptophyta > Magnoliopsida > Solanales > Solanaceae > Solanum > Solanum ossicruentum. Next base: position 1,979 of record JAOTQR010016024.1, read on the forward strand.
CTAAAAAATGCTATCCATAATTAAGCAAGTATTTATTTTATTAAAAAGCATAAATTCTATTATTTTCGGACTTCATACTTTTGTATTCTAATTTTTGGCACTTCTGCTCAATAAAAATAGCTTAAGTTACTATGACTTGAATTTAGAAGTTTTTTGCCACCTTTAATTCATTAGCTCGACAACCTTTCTGTAGTAGAAATTTGCACATCATAGCAAAAGAATTACCTCCTTGGAATCATGGGTTATCATTGGAAAATCTCTTATTAGGAGCATTAGAAGACCCTTGGCCTAGAAACTTGTGACCTTGAGTAAACCGGTCACCCTTAGAACCTTGGAAACTACCTTCAAATCGAGCCCTCTTGGACTCACAACTTCTTCTCTTTCTAAAATTTTCTCCCTCAAGTTTTTCAGCATATGTCATGAGCTGAGAAAAATCCATATCACTTACTAGTATGGCGGTATGACATTCTTCATTAACCAAGTCGGACACTCTCCACATAAATTTGTTCAGTCTAGCTCTAAGGTCGACCACTAAATGTGGAGCATACTTGGAAAGCTTGTTGAACTTGAGGGTGTACTCCCTCACACTCATGGAACCTTTATTGAGGTTCATAAACTCCATCATCTTAGCCTCTCTTACCTCAATAGGAAAGAACCGGTTGAGGAATGCGGCTTTGAACTCCTTCCAAGGAATAGCATCATCATCTCTCCTTTCCAATTTCCATTGTGTAAATCAAATTTGGGCCACACTTTTGAGTTGGTAGGCCGATAACTCCTCTTTCTCCTCCGAATTGACCCCATGCTAGATAGGACCTTATACACCTCATCGATGGACTCCTGGGGATCCTCATCCGCCTTGAACTCATGAAACTCCAGTGGGTTCATTCTTGTGAAATCTCTCACCATCAAGGCCGACGTAGAAGCATGAGGATCTTGGGCCCCTTGGTTCATTTGGTTGGTCATAGAAGGGGCTAACATTGTGATGACATCCCGGAACTCTTCTTGGGCTACCCCTCCATCTTCAGGAGCTTGAGGAGTGGAAGGGGCCAGTTGTTCCTCGGGTGTGCGGGCTCTCCTTAGCCCTCCTCTTGGTATCGGCATGATCTAGAAGAAATAAGAGCATTTGTTAGGGGAAAGGCCTTATATTTACATCTAAAGCACGATATAGACCATGAAGAAGTGAACCATTTCCGAAAATGCCTTATAGCCTCCCATTCATAGTTGTGGCGCACTTCACAATCATAAATAAGACTCTAATCAATGCGGTTTGTGGAATTTCTGAGGACCATTAACAACCTAGTACTCTGATATCAAGCTTGTCACGACTCAAGCCTAGGGCTTAGATGTGACACAGTGAAAAGGAAACCCGAGGGGACTCCAAACATGCCTCTTAGCATATCATTCACACATCCTTGGTCGTGTTAGCAAAATCAATATCAACAAGTGATATAATTAAGAAGGGAAGCGGGACTAAGAGAAGTTTTTGGTAATCATAAAAGCATAGAAGAATCGAGCTCAAAGCATATACATACACAATATTCAAGAACACCTCTAGCTTGGGATGGAGCGGGGGCCAAGACACTTCCCGGGCTGACCCTCATAAAAATAAGTATTCAACATAAGAAGGTGTCTCAACATAACATGAAATAAGTATATATTGTCCTCGAAATTGAGGAATCATCAAAGCTTTCTCCGAGAATCGAACTATCCACGTGAAGGAGGATGATCAAAAGGAGCTCTGGTTCCTACATGGTGATATCATGTAGGCATAGAGTATGCGTTAGTACATTTGAATGTACTAAGTATATGGGATGTAATGCAATAAAGATATAAGCCAATATATTCAAAATGTATAATCAAAAGCAATAGATATATAATCTCAACATGGAAAACATGATCAATGCTTGTAGCAAAACATTCTTGTACAACATTCAACTTGAATAATACATAATACATCTGTGGGAAGAGACTTTAACCGACATAGACCAAGCCAGCTACTACTTAGAATCCAAGGCATGTCATCCCCTTGTCAAGATGATCAAGGCATGTCACCCCCTCGACAAGGTATGGTCTACTTGCCATGATAAACTATACAATGAATAATCCGAGGCATGTCATCCCCTCGTCAAGGTGATCGAGACATGTCACCCCCTGAATAAGGCGTGGCATAACTAGATGGATCCATTAGTATAGCAAGGGTAATAATCACAATCCTATGGAGGCACATAGTATAGAGACTAAAGACTTTATATAAGGACCCCTTGAGTCGATCCCCCATCTTAAACCTCATTCGGTGCTAAGTCAAATCCAACAAAATACTCAAAATAATCATACTTTAATAACTTGTAAGAGACATGATAACATGACATGAATAGTTCTTAAACACGTTTGTCCTCTACTAGCGAGCCTAACTTGAACATGAGAGTAGATCATAATCATATATGGACCCTTGATTTAACATGAATGACTCACAGGAGGTAAAATCTTGAAATAGGGCTAAACTTGATACTTGCAACATTTTAGATACTTTTCATGAATTCAATACATGCTTGAAGCCCTTAATCATAATATAGTCACTTGACTTGTAAATCATGTAATAGATCATCAATAACTTGAGTATACTTGTCATATCATTTTATCAAACACATGGTGGATTCATGATATTTATTCAAAATCATGCAATTAAAGAGTGAAATAATATGAGTAAACTCAATGCATATCAACCCACCAACATGGTAGTGAAACCCTCATTTAGGGTATCTTGAAATCCATCACAAAAGCTCATAATAGCTCATAGTTTCATAGCTTAAATCATGCATAGTCTCAATAGACAAAATCAGTTCATGGAATAAGCTTGAAAGAGATATTCATGCATAATCAATTAACACTTAATAAAATCCCAACATAATTTATGTTAAAAATTTATAATAAGAGATACCTATAGGTAAATCATGCAATTTTCAAAAAAGGAGAAGGTTGGGCTATGGGTGAAAGGACCCATGGATGAAGACCCACATACCTTAAACCTTGAATTCCTTGAGGTGAACTTGAAGTAGACCTAGAGCTTGAAATGAGTTCTTAAGTCCCAAAGTTGAGCTTAAAATCCTTAAATTTGAATGAGAGAAATGATAGTCTTAAAGAGGTTTTACAGGGGCTTTTGTGAGTTATAGAGTTGAGAAATGACTAAGTATGAGAGATTTCACATTTAAGTGGGCATTGGGCTAAGTATGAGAGATTTCACATTTAAGTGGGTAATGGGGCTATGACCCCAATGCCCTTGGGTGAAATAGGAAAAGTAAGGAAAAGGTTACACTAGTCCATGCCCCTGGCATGACGCGAACCAGATGCAAACTTCAATTTATACTATTCCGCGTCCTTGGCGCATCGCGACCAGGGTGCGAATAGCCACTAGAATTCAAAAATTAGCAAAACTTATTTTTCATTACGAGTCTTTTAAAATCCGAGTTTTACCCATTTGCTACTCAATTTTACCCCCTGATTGAGAATTATAAAGTCGGATTTTTGAAATCACGTCTGAATTTTGAGATATATAAAAATTATGATTATAGGGCATTCTGAAGCACATGAGGTACGTTTGAATATATCTGACAAGAAATTGCAGTGAGAGAAAGAGAGAGAAAGGGGAGGCGAGAGAGAGGAAGAGAGAAGAGAGAAAAAAAACACTAAAACCATAACTATAACTATAAATTGTAATTTTTTCAACGGGAAAGGGCCTAAAATGCATCCGTAACTATTGATAGCGGTACAAAAATACCCTCCATCCACGTATTGAGTCTACAATGCTCTTGTCATTCACCTTTTAGTCCAAAAATACCTTTCATTCACCTTTTTGACTCACTTATGCCTTTAAAACAAACAACACTCTTTTCTTTTTTAATCATTTTTAGATATTTATTATGTTTCATTTTCTTATGGAATAAAGTAAACCATCATCCTCAATTATATATATATATATATATATATATATATATATTATAACACCCTTAGAATTATCAAAACGCCCCTAAAATGTATCGTGCCCACAACGCATCTTCCGAAGATTTGATAGGAAATTTGAGACTGGATTTGCGATAAGCGCAGAAAATCGAGTCAAAAAATGGTCTCGACTCGATTTAAGAGCAAGTGGGTTGAATTATGAAATTGCACAATTTGTGCAAAAACAGTAGTAAATCTGCATTCCCTTCGCAACGCGCCAGGGACGCATACTTGCACTTGCATTTTTTTGTTATTTTTTGACAAAAATTATTTTTCGAAAACATACAAAAATACACTGGTGCGCACCCCCTCCGCGACGCTTTTTGTCCTTCCCAACATATTTTAATACCCAACCCGGTTTTTAAAGCATATTGCATGCAAAAAGGGGTTTAAACCCATAATTTTTCTAAGTCTTTTCATGTAAGTCTAAGAAAAGAAGAGGAGAGAACGTAAGGGTTTCAAGGGACATTCTGAATTCTTGGGAGAAGCTTGAAGATTTTTCATTCCCAGGTATATAAAGGCTACTCAAAAGCATGGAATTATTCTTCCATGTTCCCCAATGTAAAGTTAGATGAAAAATTGATACTTAGAAGTCTTGAATAGTGATTTCTTGAAAGTTCTTGAGGATCATCATTTAATGTCTTGGATATTATCTTTATTTCTTGAAAATATTCTTTTAATTATATTTGCATCCTAAATTAATGATCATCATGCTTAAAGTTTATTGTATACATATATTATTATGTGCTCATGATCTAACCTTTACGAATTCTCTCTGTAAAGACTTGAATAACAAATTTAGGGGAATGTCTAGAGACTTGGTTGTTTGAATGTGATGTTTGGCTGATTCTCAGTCCTGAGGTGAGTGTGTTGATGACTGTGATAGCTGAAAATAATATTGATAAAGTTGAATGAGTATATTCCCTTGAATTTGAAAAGACAGTCTTGCCCGTATAGGTTGGGTGATAAAAGTTCGTGATGGATTGACAGACTTATGAGCATGCTGAGTCTTGGGAGGAGTATTATCACCGAAAGTAGTAAGAGTGAGTCTCACTCGTACCAATTAACTACGTGTCCAGCGTAGGAGAGGATTGGACCATGAAAGCGGATGATTCCTTTGTCCCAAAAGAGGACTTGACAGACTTTGGATCCACTGACAGACTCGTCCTTTATCCCGGCAAGGTATTGGATGGATGTGACAATGACATCTCTTCATTGTAACACTACCAGCTCATAGGTAGTGGTTTTCGGTTATAGAAACTCCTAGATAGGTTTCGTGATAATAGAACTCCGATGTGATGTGATTGTTTGATGTTTGATAGATAGTGAGGTGATAGAATTTTGTCCTTTACTCTGAGGTGAGGGTGAGTGATTGATGAGGGATTGTATATTATTTCCTTTTTTTCAGCCCATTTTACAAAAAGTACATTCCACGTACTAACGTCCCTCTGGTGCTGTATCATTTTATGATGCATATTCGATAGACCTAGGACTTAAGTAGCCCGATCGTGGAGGTTCAGAGCTTTTCGTATTTCCAGACAGTGGTGAGTCCTCCCCTGCATTCTGAGGATGTTTCTTTTTTTTTTTTATGAAAGTCTTTTACTTGATTTTGGTAGCCATGGCCTGTCATGGTACTGTCTCAAACAAATAGTATAGAGGCTTCATAGATGTAGATGTTGATGTTTGATATCAGGGGTTCTTTCCCTCTTCCTCCTTTATATTGAGACTTTTATTTGATATTTTATTTCTTCCATGATAGACTGAGATTGATAGCATTGAGCCCATAAATAGAATAGTAGTATTACTATTATATTATTTTCTTCCACTAATGAATTGATTGGATGAAGGCAATGAGACTAGGTGGTCTGCTTGGGGGCTAGCAATAGTCTCTGTGTGTCAGTCACGTCTAGGGTATCCTCCCAAGGCATGACAAACTTGGTATCAGAGCCCAGGGTTCGAGTGTCCTAGGGAGTCTATGAATCCGTGTCTAGTAGAGTCTTGTTTATGGGTATGTTGTTCACCACACTTCATAAGCGGGAGGCTATAGGACATTAAGAAGTGTTATCCTTGTTCTATGATCTGAAATCATGCTATAAAGTCGACTTGCGAAATCCTTCTTTTAACTCATACATTTTACACTTAAAGAAAATGTCGCCCAAGAGAACAACCACTCAAATAGATGCCCCAGCTCCCATTGCTGAGAACACCCATCCGAAGGCTCCGGTGCAGACTGAGACCAGGAGATAGGGACACCCTGCTAGGACTGTTGAGGTCCCTCAGGGGCCCCCTACTCAGCCCTAGCCAGCCCCCACTACTAAGGCAGAACTCTAAAGAGCCATCACCATGTTGACTCAATTGGTGGCCTCACAAGGGAATAGCCAAGGTTCTCAGGCTCTTAGTTCTGGATCGTAGGAGCCATTAGCTACAATCTGGCTCAGGGACTTCTTGAGGATGAATCCGCTAGTGTATATAGGGTCGAAGGTGAACGAGGACCTGCAGAATTTCATTGATGAGATGTACAAGGTTCTGAGGGCTATGCATACAGATGAGAAAGAAGGAGTTGAGCTTGCGTCCTACCAGCTGAAGGACGTGGCTAATATGTGGTGCACTCAGTAGGAGGGGAATAGAGGTAAGGATGCGGAGCCTGCATCATGGGAGGAGTTTGAAGCCGTTTTCCTTGATCACTTCTTTCCTCAAGAATTGAGGGAGGCAAGGGCGGATAAGTTTGTGAATCTGAAACAGGGAGGGATGACTGTTAAGGAGTATAGCCTTAAGTTCATCAAACTGTCAAGGTATGCTCCAGAGATGGTGAAGTACATGAGGAAGAGGATGATAAGATTTGTGTCTGGCCTGGCTAAACATGTGCAGAGAGAGTGTAAGGTTGCGTTGATGATTCTTGGTATGTACATCTCTAGACTTGTGGTGTAAGCCCAGCAGATAGAGGAAGATAAGAGGAGGGATAGAGAAGAGAATTTGAGCAGAAAGGCGAATCAGCAGTACATGAGCCTAGCCCACAGAGATAGACTAGAGGTGACAAATTTTATTTTCAGAAAAAATCATCACATCCCGCACCATCTGCAGCAAGTGCCCCTATGCATCCAACCAAGTATGATCAGAAATCTCAAGGTTATCAGAATTTTAGGACCCCAGGCATCCAATCTCAGGCCAGTGTGACCCAAGGTATAAGGGAAAAGCCACCTTGCAGCAAGTGTAGTAAGCTTCATCTAGGTGAGTATCGTGTTGGGAAAGATGTGTGCTATGTATGTGGTCAAGCTGGTCATTTCAGTTTTTAAGTGTCTAAAGAGGAGACGGGGTGAGGGGAGCAATAGAGCTTAGTCTTTGATAGAACCCCCAACGGGTAGCCAGCAGAAGGGTACTACTACGGGTATAGCAAGCGGGACAAACCATCTTTATGCTATGGGTAAACGACAGGTTCAGGAGCAGCACCAGAGGTTGTCACGGGTATGCTTTGAGTCTTTACTTATGATTCTTATGCATTACTTGATCCGAGTGCCACTTTGTCTTTTGTGACCCCTTATGTGGCTAGTAAATTAGGGATTCTTCTGTAGTGTTTGCTTGAACCCTTTACTATTTCTACTCCTACTAATGAATCTATCCTAGCTGAGAGGGTTTACAGGGATTGTGTGGTGTCTATTTATCATAGAGACACTTTAGCTGATTTGATAGAGTTGAAGATACTTGATTTTGATAAAATAATGGGCATGGACTGGCTTCATGCTTGCTATGCTTCTGTTGACCGTAGAAACTAGATTGGTAAGTTCCAATTTCCTAATGAGCCTGTCTTAGAGTGGAAAGGGAGCTCTTTTTCCCCTAAGGGTAAATTCATCTCTTATCTTAGAGCTAGAAAGTTGATATCCAAGGGTTACATTTACCACCTCGTGCGAGTGAAGTCTGAGGATGTTGAGCCTCCTACTCATGAGTTAGTCCCGATTGTGAATGAGTTTCCGGAGGTATTTATGAGGATCTTCCCATAGTCCCTCCTGATAGGAAGATTGACTTTGGGATTAATTTTCTTCCCGAGACCAAACCTATATCAATTCCACCCTATAGAATAGCCCCCGCAGAGTTGAAAGAATTGAAAGAGCAATTGAAAGACTTGTTAGAAAAAGGTTTCATAAGGCCTAATATCTCACCTTGGGATGCTCCTATCATATTCATGTGTAATAAAGATGGGTCTTTGAGGATGTGTATAGACAACCTACAGTGAACAAGGTTATCATAAAGAATAAGTATCCTCTTCCCAAAATAGATAATCGCTTTGACAAGCCTGAGGGTGCTACTTGTTTCTCCAAGATAGACCTCAGATCGAGTTACTATCAGTTGAAGGTGAGGGAAAGTGATATTCCAAAGACATCCTTTAGGACACGGTATAGACATTTTGAGTTCATGGTCATGTCCTTCGGGTTGACAAATACACTTGCAGCTTTCATGGACTTGATGAACAGGGTATTCAAACCATATTTGCCATGTTCGTAATTGTGTTTATTGATGACATCCCTGTGTATTCGAGGAATGAAGAGGAGTATGCTAATCACCTTAGAGTGGTTTTGCAAACAATCAAAGATCATGAGTTCTATGCGAAATTGTGAGTTTTGGCTCAAGTCAGTGGCTTTGTTAGGCCATGTTGTTTTGGGAGATGGTATTCGGGTTGATACTCAGAAGATTGAAACGGTTAAGAACTGGCTAAGACCCACTTCTCCAACAGAAATAAAGAGTTTCTTGGGTATAGTAGGGTACTATCACAGGTTTGTTGAGGGCTTCTCCTCTCTATCAGCCCCGTTGACAAATCTAACTCAGAAAAAGGCCAAGTTTCAGTGGTCTGAGGCATGTGAGAAGAGTTTTCATGAGTTAAAGACTAGATTGACTATTGCACCAGTGTTGACCTTGCCAGACGGGACGGGTGACTTCATGATATACTTATGATATATCCAGAGTCAAATTGGGCTGTGTACTCATGCAGAAGGGGAACGTGATAGCTTACGCTTCCAGAAAGCTTGAAGTTCATGATAAAAATTATCCGACTCATGACCTTGACTTGGCAGCAGTGGTGTTCGCACTTAAACTATGGCATCACTATTTGTATGGGGTGCATGTGAACGTGTTCATAGACTATAAGAGTTTACAGTACGTGTTTAGTCAGAAAGAGCTCAACTTGTGACAGAGGAGGTGGCTGGAGTTGCTCAAGGATTATGATATGAGCATCCTCTACCACCCAGGTAAGGCTAACATTGTTGCTGATGCTCTTAGCAGGATGTCTATTAGTAGCACTGCCTATATGGAGGAGAGGAAGAGAGAATTAGCCAAAGAGGTGCATAGAGGAGAACAATGAAGGCAGGGTCAATATTCAGAATGGTTCTGCTTCGTCCTTAGTGTCTGAGGTGAAAGAAAAGCAAGACCAAGACCCTCTCTTACTCTAATTGAAACAAGCGGTTCACAAGCAGAAGGTAATGTTTTCTCCAAAGGGGGAGATGGGGTATTGAGATATCAAGGGAGATTGTGTGTACCCGATGTTGATAGTGTAGAGATACAATCATGACTGAGGCTCATAGAACGAGATATTTCATCCATCCTGGCTCCACCAAGATGTGCCATGACTTAAGGGAAGTCTATTGGTGGAATGGGATGAAGTGGGACATTGCGGAATTTGTTTCCAAGTGTCCACAGGTCAAGGTTGAACATCAGAAACCATGTGGATTGGAGCAGAATTTTGAAATTCCAGAATGGAAGTGGGAGACGATCAACATGGACTTCATCATGGGCTTACCCCGATCCCGAAAGCAGCATGATTCAATATGGGTGATTGTTGACAGGATGATGAAATTAGCCCACTTCTTGGCAGTTAAGAAAACTTACATTGTTAAGGAGTATGCCCGACTATATATCGTGAGATTGCATGGGGTTCCCTTGTCCATCATCTTGGATAGAGGAGCTTAATTCACCTCTCAGTTTTGGAGACCTTTCCATAAGAGACTGGGTACGAAGGTAAATTTGAGCATCACTTTTCACCCAGATAGATGGGCAGGCAGAGCATACTATTAGACTTTGGAGGATATGTTGAGGGAATGTGTGATCGACTTCAAGGGAAATTGGGATGATCATCTATCGTTGATTGAGTTCGCGTATAATAATAGTTATTATGCCAGCATTCAGATGGCTCCGTATGAGGCATTATACGAAAGGAGATGTAGATCATCGATTGACTGGTTTGAGATAGATGAAGCTAAGTTGATTGGGCCTGATCTTATACACCAGTCTATGGAGAAAGTGAAAGTCATCAAGGAAAGGTTAAAGATAGCCCAAAGTCGCCAAAAGTCATATACAGGCGTGAGAAAAAGAGACTTAGAGTTTGAAGTAGACAATTGGATGTACTTAAAGGTGTCACCCATGAAGAGTATCATGAGATTTGGTAAGAAGAGGAAGTTGAGTCCCTGTTATATCGAGCCATACCAGATTGTAAGATGGATTGGGAAAGTCACTTATGAGTTCTATTTGCCTTCCGAGCTAGATGAAGTTCACCTGGTGTTTCATGTATCTATGCTGAAGAAGTGTTTGGGAGATCTAGCCTTAGCAATTCCTGTAGAGAGTACGGGTGTGAAGGATAGCTTATCCTACGGGGAAATTTCAGTCCAGATCCTTGACCGACAGGTTCGTAAGCTGAAGAATAAACAGATAGCCTCCGTTAAAGTCTTATGGAGAAATTAATTTGTTGAGGAAGCTACTTGGGAAGCTCAGGAAGCAATGAACTCAAATACCCGCATCTATTCGTGCCAAGTGATGATGATGTTGAAGGTAATATTCTTATCCTTAACGTTTTCGAATATTCCTTTTCATTTAGTTAATGCCTTAATTTATTCCATTCCCAGGTCTAAGACAGAGATAAATAGATGATGGATAATGAGATTTTGAGTATTTCTGACTGAGAAATGAGATGAGTTCTGGGGTTATTCGTGTTTCTGTCCGGCCCTTACTCATCATTCGAGGATAAATGATTTCTAGGAGGAGATGATGTAAGACCCTGTAAAATTACCAAAATGCCTCTAAAATGTATCATGCGCACAACGCATCTTCGAAAGCTCTGATGGAGAATTCGAAACCAGATTTGCAATCAGCGCAGAAAATCGAGTCAGAAAATGATCTTCATCTGATTTAAGAGCAACCGGCTTGAATTATGAAATTGCACAATTTGTACAAAAACAATAGCAAATCCGCATTGCCTCTGCGACGCGCCAGGGACACGGACTTGCACTTACATTTTTTTTGTTATTTTTCAATGGAAACTGTTTTTCGAAAACTCACCAAAATACACTGGTGCGCGCCCCTCCGTGACGCGCACTTGTGTATCAAAAATTATTTTTTTCTTTTAATTTCCGAGGAACGCACCAGTGTACCAAAAATTATTTTTTTCTTTTAATTTCGAGAAGGAAAATTTTGTCCTTCCCAACATATTTTAATACCTCAACCTAGTTTTTAAAGCATATTACGTGCAAAAAGGGGTTTCAAACCCATAATTTTTCTAAGTCTTTTCACGTAAGTCTAAGAGAAGAAGAGGAGAGCATGTAAGGGTTTCAAGGAACATTCTGAATTCTTGGGCGAAGCTTGAAGATTCTTCATTCTCAGGTATGTAAAGGCTACTCAAAAGCATGGAATTATTCTTCCATGTGCCCCAATGTAAAGTTAGATGAAAAATGATACTTAGAAATCTTGAATAGTGATTTCTTGAAAGTTCTTGAGTATCATCATTTAATGTCTTGGATATTATCTTTATTTCTATTCTTTTAATTATATTTTGTATACTAAATTGATGATCATCATGCATAAAGTTTATTTTATACATATATTATTATGTTCTTGTGATCTAACCTTTACGAATTCTCTCTCAAAGACTTGAATAAATAACTTAGGGGATGTTTAGAGCCTTGATTGTCTGAATGTGATATTTGACTGAGTCTGAGTCCTTAGGTGAGTATGTTGATTCTATGATAGCTGAAAATAATATTGATAGAGTTGAATGAGTATATTCCCTTGAATTTGAAAAGATAGTCTTGCCCGTATAGGTTGGGTGATGAAAGTTCTTGATGGATTGATAGACTTATGAGCATGCTAAGTCCTGGGAGGATTATTATCACCGAAATGGGTAAGAGTGAGTCTCACTTGAACCCATTAACTATGTAGCCAGCGTAGGAGAGGATTGGACCGTGAAAGCGGATGATTCCTTTGTCCCAAAAGAGGACTTGACAGACTTTGGATCTACTGACAGACTCGTCCTTTATAAAGCTTGCTTTTTCGGGCTGGCTTTCTCTTCAGCTTCTTCGGCTTGCCTCTTGGCTTCTTCGCTTCACCTTGTAGCTTCTTCAGCTCCTTTGTCGGCTTCTTCTCTTCGCCTTGTAGCTTCTTCAGCTTCTCTTTGTCTTTTGGCTTCGGCAAGGTACTAGACGGATGTGTCAATGACATCTCTTCGTTGTATCACTACTGGCTCATAGGTAGTGGTTTCGGCTATAGAAACTCCCAGATAGATTTCATGATGATAGAACTCCGATGTTATGTAATTGTTTGATGTTTGATGGATAGTGAGGTGATAGAGTCTTGTCCTTTACTCTGAGGTGAGAGTGAGTGATTGATGAGGGATTGTATATTGTTCCCTTTTCTTCAGCACATTTTACATACAATACATTCCACATACTAACTTCCCTCCGGCGCTGCATCGTTTTATGATGCAGATTCAATAGACCGAGGACTTCAGCAGTCCGATCATGGAGGTTCAGAGCTTTCCGTATTTCTAGATAGTGGTGAGTCTTCCCCTGTATTCAGAGGGTATTTCTTTTCTTTTGATTGAAAGTCTTTTGATTTTGGTAACCATGGCCTGTCATAGTACCTTCTCAGACAATAGTATAGAGGCTACATAGACGTAGATGTTGATGTTTGATGTCGGGGGTTCTTTCCCTCTTCCTTCTATATATTGAGACTTTTGTTTGATATTCTATTTCTTCCATGATAGACTGAGATTGATAGCATTGAGCCCACTGATAGAATAATAATATTATTATTATATTATTTTCTTCCGCTAATGAATTGACTGGACGAAGGCAATGAGACTAGGTGGTTCGCTTGGGAGCTAGCAATAGTCTCCGAGTATCAGTCACGTCTAGGGTACCCTCCCGGGGAGTGACATATATATATATTAAAAGATTTTTCTTTTTGGAGTTATAAAGGGAATATTATTTTGGTTTGCACAAAATATGCGAAAAATCTAATTAAAAAAATGACCTAATAGTTTTACTATAGTTTTTTTTTTAAAAAAAAAATTAGGGCCATGAAGAAGGCAATTTTTTTTAATTTAATAAATTAAAGAAAAAAATCTTTAAAAAAACTCTCTTAAAAATCTAAAGTTACAACAACACGTATTTTGAATTTTTTTAAAAAAAATCTACACATACTTTTATTTTATTTAGAAAAAATAATTAACCTTTTAAGGATCAAAGCAATAACCTGATTTAGCTTTATTTAATTTTTTTATTTGATCAAATTTGAATAGTTTTCGTCATTTTGTTATTATAATACTAAAAAATTAAAAACTTACTCTTTGAATAAATTAAAAACATACTCTTTGGATAAGTTAAAAACTACTTTTTCATTAACTTTATATATTTTAAAAAAATAATTTTTAGAAAGCTAAATCGGTTAATTATTTTAATAAATCACTTTGATCACATTTTTAAAAAATCATTTTGATTCTTAAAGAGATACATTATTTTGGTTTGGATAAATTATGGAAAAAATCTAATAGAGATGAGGATTTATTTTATCTATAAGTAAATGAAACATAATAAATATTTAAAAAAGAAAAAAAAAGAGGATTATTAGTTTTCAAGGGTATAAGTGAGTCAAACAAGTTAATGAATGATACTTTTGAACCCAAAGGTGGATGACAGGAGTATTTTAGGCTCAATAAGTAGATGGAGGACATTTTTGTATCATTTTCAATAATTCAAGGGCATTTTGGGCCCTTTTCTGTATTTTCAAACCGTAGTTGTATAATGTAAATATATATCATATGTTTGTTTAGTTACGTTATTTTTCTAATATTTTATTCATGTAGCATGCCATGTGATAAGTTTTTTTAAATAAAAAAGAGAGTGTATTACACATACCACTGAGATGTATTTCTCAAACTAATAAGTGATAGTTTAGGTGTGAAACTCAAGAAATAGATAGTTTAGACGTGTTTTTGACACTTATTCCAATTAAATAAGATGAAAATTTTATTTTAAATATATACAGTACCATCATGAGAATGCACACACAAAAATATTTAAGTTAAATAAGATAAAAGCTTTATTTTTAAGAATGAATAACTAAAAAGCCTGCGATGAAAATATAAAAAACTAAATAAAGTGATAGATATTTTTGTAAACAAACAATCTACTCTTAAAATTTATGCAATATATATTATTTCAAATACAATAAACTAAACAATCTATAAAAAAATAATCTCAATATAACTCATTCTATTATAATTAATCTTATATAAATTATTCCATTATAATTAATTTCATCATAATTTATATTTAAACAAAATAATTCTTAAAATATAAAATTTGATGCCTTCAATTCTATTGAGTTGCCCCAATTGGTTAATTTTTACTCTGTGAAGAATCCGCCTTTAATAAAGACAAATAAGAAAACAACGAACAAGAAAAAGGCGCAAGCTGTAGACTCACGTCAAACATTGGTCTTAGGAGATGTATAAATATTCCGTCCATTGTTTTCTTATTTACACAAAAATAATTAAAAAATTCATAAACTTATCGTTTGATATTTACTTATTTGCCTTAGTTTTTATGATATTTTTATTTTTTACAATTTAAACTACGTAATCTAACTAATAATTTAAAATCTTTTCTTATATCATTGATGCAAGAAAAGTCATAATTTATAGTAATTCTCGTATGATTTTTGCTAATATTCAAATATAAATTCTAAACTATTAATTATTTAATTTAATTTCAAAAATTAGTTCAATTAATAATTAAAAAATAAAAAATAGCATATTAAAGAATGGGGAGAGAAATATTCTATGTCGTGACTACTTTCAAGCAACGTATGGAAAGTCCGTGAGCTGTATTAGGTAGATTTAGATGGATGGAATTAGATATTAAAAATCCAAATGGGAGTTGTTACAATATGAAAGCAGGACCCTATATAGCCTCAGGGTGGTTGTATTTTAATGAGGAATTTTTGGCATATAGTCATTTAGATATTAGGGGTGAACAAACTCAAATTGAAAATTGAATTAAATCGTAAATTAAATCAACTCAAGAAAAAAATTCGACTAGTGGTTTGATTTGACTTGATTTGGTATTGAAGAAAAAATCTGACTATATTTGGGTTAGTTTGATTTTGATTTTAAAAAATCAACTTGAGGCCAAACCAACTCGTTTATATATATTATTTTAACATATTATTATAATTTATCCTCTTAACATATTATTTTTAATTTGACTTAAAATTTTGAATGATATAATAAAGGCTATATAATTCATAGATATTAGTAAGGATAAT